>JAPMOQ010041358.1:323246-392900 GCA_026543055.1 Argiope trifasciata
AAATTAAATTATATTATTTTTAATAATAATTTAATTCATACTATTAATTAATTTACAATACTGATATAAATTAGTATAACCAATAAATTAATTTATACTATATTTTCATCTTAATCAATTTGCCTATGATCCTCTTCATTCCCGCGGGTTTAAACAGCTGACTGGCTTTATTAACTGGCTGACTGGCTTTTTTTTTTTTTGCACCATAAATTCTATCTAAGAGCATTCAAAGTGCTAAATTACTGACATAAGAAAAAAAATTGAAAATATTTTAGTTTAAATTTTTAACTTATCTGTGAAATGACAGATGGAATCAGGTGTATAGTTGTTTACTAAATTTTCATATTCAAGAATATGTGATTTGCAGGCAAAATGAAAAGTCATTTGAAATGCCATTAGAGTTGCGAAGACAGGATTTTTCCCAAATTTATTTACATTTTATTCAATTAAAATAACATATATTTTGATGTTTTTATTTAATAGCTTCAGGACATATTGCATAAAAACATTTTTCCACTACTCGAAAAAATAAGTTTTTTTTGGTTGTACCAAATTTATTTCCATATAATTTCTCTCTAATTTTGATAAAAAGTATTTTTAAGAAAATTTTAGAATTTATTTTAAAAAGAAAGAAAGAATTTATTTTAAAAAATAAAACAATTTAAATTATTAAACTAAACTATAAGAACTTATTAAAAATAAAATTAAAAGTAAAACAAATTAATCCTAAAATATCATATATAAACATATAATATGATAAAAATTCGAATATCATTTAGTTGTTTTATTACTAAAATTTAAAAGAAAATTAATTTTATTTACACCAAAATTGTTTCAAAATCTTTTGTTATTTAAATTTATTATAAGGTGTCGTAGCATTTAAAAATATTTCCCATAAATAAACATTATTTCGCAGAATTATTATCAACTCTAATTAATATTATTAACTCTCTCTCTCAACCGCTCCCCACTTTTCGTAAATTTAAAATTATGTATTTGATACAAAAAAAAAATTTCTTACATGCCTTAGCTGTTAATTACATTTCTAAACCTAACAATGCAGCGAAATTTAAAAATCCACGAAGTAGTGTTCCCCCCCTTATCTTAATCTTGAATTCTGAAAGGAAGTTTTTAATTGATTCACTGTATTGAATATAGCAGCGCCATCTGTTATATCAAATTAGAACTACTGCTCTTTGCGAAGAATGCACATAGAACAACATTTCTTTTTGAATTTTCTATGTGAATATTCTTTTGAAATTATAAAGAGATAAACAATAATTCTCCAAAAGCTAAACAACTTCAAACATTTTTATTAAAAGTATAAAGAAAAATAACAACATATAAAACAGGTACAATTAATTTAACATTTTGCTAGAGAAATTAGTGTTTTATCTGAATATTTGTAAATTTTCAAATAAAATTCATAAGTTACCCAAAAAATTTGAGTAGTTCAAATTTTAATAAATTGATAAATTGTCGCCTTTTAATAAAAAAATTCTAACGATAACAAATATAGTTTTTAAATAAATGAAGCCATGAATTTGTGCATTTTATAAGGAGAGAAAAAAAAATCGTTTGGAAAATTTTTGCAGGAAAAATAAACACTTAAATTTATGTTTTTTAACGAAATATTGTAAAGTTTATTGGTTGTAATTTCTTTCAAAAAATTGTCTCAAAATACAAAATTTAAATAGCCAAACCTTGGCCTGTCTTTGAATCCACTAAGCTTCATATATCTTTTTCAACCTAAATGATAATTCCTTTGAATTTAAGTTTTAAAAGAATCTTTTGAATTCAAACATTTTTCTGCTTCGAACTTTTGCGAAAATGGCTATAAATAATTCTTGTAAGGCATTCCATTGGCAAATATTTGGATAGCCAATAAACTATCTTCGTATGGGATAACATTCTCTCATAGTTACATTAAATGCTTAGAAGAAAAATTCTACTTTTACGTTAAAATTCAACGAATTTCTGCTAGACGCTACAGTCGCATAATGTAATATATTTTCAATGAATTATTCATATAAGGAAAGAAATGGATTAGAATTCAGAATTATTGTAAGAATGTAGTGGGATAAGCAGTACAGTTTCGAATTATTTTGATAAAGAATTTAATCCAATATTTTTTGTTTTACACGGACTCCAATGATTTTTGCTCAATTTGTTCATTTTGATAAATCTTAGTTAACAAATATTGCAACATAGTTTTAGATTAATTGAATTATATTATTCTAATTTAGTTAGTTCTGATAACTAATTCATATTTTAATGAATTAACTAAAACTAATTTAACTAATTCTGATTTAGTAATTCAAAATTAAAAGAAATTTTGAAAAAGTCACTTCATTTGTGCATAACATATCTTCACAAAACATTTTTTATTAAGTTCGCAGTAAGTTAAACGTTTCTAATTTATACGGGATTCATTTAATTAATTTTTAAAAACGCATAAATTATATCCATTAACAAAATTTCATTACGTATTGAAATTTCTAAAACTACACAAATTTGCAAATTATTAAAAAAACCCTCAAAAATAAAGAATTACATGGGTTTTAAATTATATACTTCTTATTTCTTAAATTATATACTTCGTACATGTAGATTCGGCAAATCAAAAATTTTTCTATTGAAAATATTTATCTTTCACACAATAATTAATTTATTAAATATTCTTCAATGAAATTTAAATCTTAATTCATTACGATTCCAAATTTTAAAATATTCTGAAGGAAAAAAAACTTACATTACTTTGCATAACTATTTATACACAAACGGGGGAAAAATCCCAACACCAAGAAAGAGTTGTGCTAGATAAATAATATTTGGTACACGTATTTATACATTTGAAAGATGACAGAGATTCAAATTTCGCTCTTCCACATAAGTATGGCGCTACTGATGCAAATCAGGTCGTCTTTCAATGCGTGCTGTAAAGTTCGTAAGCGTATTTTATTTTTGAAATCTGACATACTGAGTTGATGTTAGCAAAGAATGCCATTAAGAAAACGAAGAAGCCATTATAGACAGCTCATCTAGTTTGAACGAAGTATGTAATAGAACTATGAGAAGGTGGATTTTCTTTCCTCGATTTTCTGTTAGTAGAACATCCACCTCAGTGATATCAGACGAAACATAACTTTCACTTGTAGTTTTTCATTAGTCTAGAGTAGTGTTTCCCAAAGTGTGACACGCGTATCCCCAGGGGTAGAATAAGAGTTTGATGGGAGTACAACTGAGGCGACAGTCAACTCCTGGAAAATCATGTAACTCTGTCCAAAATAAAAGAAGGTCCAACCATTTGTGGTTCACTGTCCCTCCCTAAGTGACCGAAATCGGAGAAACGTTCGATTTTTACCGTGGAAGGGGTGAAATACTCCCCCTTTGTTCAGAAATACACCTTGCCTTTTACAACCATATTTATGTGAAGTTACTTTCTCAGCATTTGTAGTGATTAAGTCAAAAAAAAAAAAAAAGAAAGAAAGAAAAGGAAAAAAAAAGAAAAAGAAAGAAAAGAAACAGACAATTGAATGTGGAACCGCATCTGAGATTAAAATTAGCAAACACGGAGCCAAATTATGACGATCTGTCATCTCAGCACAAACAATTTCATCTTTCTCATTGATCCAAATAAATGTTACAATAAAACTTTCATTCATATTCTATTATGAATAACTTTATTTCTCTATTCTTATTATTTTGTGCATGTCACAAAAAATAAATATACTCTTGATATTTATTAAATGTTATTAAAACACTGTTATAAAATATATACTTATGTTATTGTTATTAAAATACATCCATTTTTTTGACGAAGGGTACTTAGCTCTACGAAAATTACAGACACATATATCAAAAGGAAGGCCTTAAACGCCGAGATTTGCCAAAATCATCAGTTAGAAATTTTTTGACAATTACTACGCTTTCCCTATACTATGTTTACGTGAAAATAAAAATGAGTTTCCCTCATAGAGGCAGATTAATTTAAAAGCATGACATTCAGTTTAATTTTAACCTGATGATAAATTATGATTCGATTACAGCTCGTTTCAACGCCTTCTTTATCTTTTTTCAGGGGTCGGTTTCTACATCGGAGAACCTTGTGAATCCACCTGCAATAGCATTTTGTTCCACGTCTACTGCAACAAAAGCAGTGGACGTTGCGAATGCCATGATCAGTACCCAGTCAACATCGAGAACAAGGTTTGTGTGAAAGGTAAGTGGAATTACTTCATTTATATTTTTTATTGAATTTGCAGAAGTTTATACAGGTATCATTAGGAAGGTTTTGTTATCGAGTAATCTCTCGATTATCCATGATTTTCTGATATCAAAATCTTCTTAATAAAACTGCAGTAATCTCTACTAACAATAAAACAGTTTGTGTGCGCGTGTGTTTGTGATTGTGCCAGAACTTTACAAACAGATTGTTTGATATAGACGTGGCAAATTCAACAAAAATATGATTTGGAAATCTTAGCATACAAATCGAAGGAGGGGAGAGGGAATGTATTTTTATGATATCAGAATTATCCATGATATTAGAAAATCATGGATAATCTTTTGATTATCCATGATTTTCTGATATCAAAATCTTTTTAATAAATACGCAGCAATCTCTATTAACAAGAAAATAACATGTGTGCTCGCGTGTTTGTGATTGTGTCGGAATTTTACGAACAGATTGTTTGATATAAACGTGCCAAATTCAATAAAAATATGATTTTGAAGTCCTAATATACAAATCGGACGATAAGGGAAGGGGTGTTTTTTTTTTAAATTTTTATTACATAAGAATAAAAACTTTCCCCTTTTATTAGTAATAAATGACCTCTGAAAATATTGATTTACATATCGTATAGACAATGTCAAACGATTACTATTAATTAGCTGCGAATATAGATACGAAGTGAAGTGATGAGCTCAAATAAAAACCTTGAGCAATGAATGCTTCGTATTTTTTTAGAGCCATTTGCACAAAAAGGATTTTTTCATCTTTTTGAATTCCAGGAAACTGTATTTTTTTAAGGATACAAATTTTCTTTGTAAATTATAATCAATTTTAATTTTGACAATTTTTTAGATTAAGAACAGACAAAGATATGCATTTAATAATTTTCAAAATTAATTTAAATTTTTGTAATGAAAATTTAATCGTTTTATCCAGTATTTAATAGTGCAATTTTCTTCAATTGCATAAATCTACAAAAAGGGTTATGTTTTTTTATAAATGCAGTGTACATGAGGAATAAGAACGTTAAGTTATCGAAGAGCGAGAGACGGCGAGAAATTAGAATTTAAGGTATCTTCCGAAATTAACGCGAGTTTTGAATTAGCCACCAATCCTGTAATAAAGTGTTGGTAAAAACTCATGTTCTTATGTAAATTTTTATCAAATTTGATTTCCTTTTATGGTGGTTACATGGTGAAACATTGATTATAAAGACTTTGTTATTTTCATTTTTAAGTAACATCTAAGAATTTTTTTTATCCAGTTAGTATTGCTTAGAATTATCAAATGGTGTAATGCTTAGTTTACACTTGGCTAGTTATAAGCGACTGGTAGGAAGCGCATGCGTAGAAAGGCTGAAAAATGCCATTTAATTGATGGCAAGTAATTGTAGCGAAGAGATAACAGCATGCCACTGAACTATATATTTTTTTTCTTACTGCGCATGTGCTTGTGGAATTTGGCGGATTTTTTTAACGTGAAAAGATTAATCACTTACCGTAGATTAATTCTGACATTTTTTGCTCTTTCTTCTTCCTAGCGCAAGATTGCGTTTTTAAAAATATTATTTGCCATTTATTTTCTATAATTTTCCTAACTTAAGTATGTTGATATTTTTATTTTACCACGTTTCTCTGTGTAAATATCCATCATTTTAATACGATACACGTTAAAAAAATTAAGGGAAGCCAAAACGGCAATTACAGCCAAGCATGGAATGCCTGAACCAATCTTATGATATTATGGCAAACATAAATCAGTAATTTTCTGCTCATGCGCTGTCTACTGGCTGTCTTATAATTAACCGAAAGTAAAACCGGTAAATAAATTTACGACTTTCTTCTCAGCATCACGTGCTTTTATAATTTTATTTTGGAGTTTATATTTTGGATAAACAACATCTATTTTTTATTATACTTATAAAAGTCGGTTTTTTTTAGCAATTACTTTCAATTTAATTTCTTCCTTTCCTAATATTTTTAATATGTTTTTACTTTTTCAGTTTACTATCAATTACCCACAATATTTATTCTATGATAGTTATTATTAAAAACTTTTAAGTCTTTATATATATCTTGATTCTTTATCATAAATACTATAAAATCTGAAATCAATATTTTATTTTAATACTAGATGGCATTCCATGTACGGAACAAAAATTTAATTAATTAAAAAATTGGTGATTAAATTCTAAAAGACAATTATTTTTACGCCGGGTGTTCAAATGGAAAGGTACGAAACATCGTAAAAACGTAATCGTGAACATATTTACCTGTTTGTGGGTTAAGTTTAGTTAAATTAACGCCCCGTTTTAAAGCAACACTAGAGCTATTTTGGGACTCACCCCGGCATTTTGAACAGCGGTCAGAAAACGAAGACAACACCTGAACTGGCACCCCCTCTCCAAACTTCCACACCACACTAGAGGAAGAACGTTTGACCCCAACGGATTTAACCTACACCAGACCCGCTTACACCGCATTTATTCGGTGGGATCGGGTCTCGAACCTGCAAACCTTCGGCTCCGAAGCCGAGACCTTACCACCAGTCTCTACCTATTTGTGGGTGAAGGTAGTGAGATATCTACAGATGTGATTGGAATCTACGACGTAGATCGGACCATATGTGGAATTCCCGCATGTGCACGAAAGTGCAGTTTAGTTTAGTTATATTAACGTCCCATTTTTTAAAGTAACACGAGGGCTATTTTGGGACGGACCTCATCATTTTGAACCATGGTCAGATGACGAGGACGACACCTGAACTGGCACCACCCTATCCACATCAGCGAGAGGACCTTTGGCCTGACAGATTTAGCTTTCAAAAGATCCCCTCACACGACGGATCTTCGGTGGAATCGAGTCTCGAACCTGAAGCCCTCCGGTTCCGAAGCCGAGACCTTACCGCCAGGGAACTACGGCCAGAGCATATTACTCGGAGTTTTCAATGAATCAAGACCCAGTTGGAAAACTTGTTTAACAAGTTGATTAAAAAATACGTGAGAAATGGCTAGTGTTGGCAATATGCAAGTCAGTATTATATTCCAACGTTTTAGGAGACATTTTTTGAAAGCGTAATCATCATTTAAATAAGATTTTTCATTCAGATGTATTGTTCGGATCCAAGAAACTGCACCATTTATTCATTGTCACCCTTTAACTTTTTATTTTCATATTTGCACTTCGAAGATCAGTTTCTATTTCCTAACTGGCAACACTTCAAACATAAATAAATAGATTTTGACTCGCATCAAAATATCGTTTCGAATTTTGTATTATTCGCTAAAAATATTCTTACCTCAGTTTTGCAATCAAACGAGCGAAAATAAAAAGTTTGTCCATTATAACTACAAATGCCTGCATCTTCTAAGCGACTATGTCGAGAAATAACCATGTATGTATTTGACCTAATTAATTTTTTTCGACGGTCAGTTGAATGTAGAAAAATAGAACAAAAGTCTTCGTATTTCATATCAGTATAATTATGTTATAATCAGTTAATTATGTTATGTCCTCATATTTTATATCAGTAAAGATGATGCAAATAAAGGTCTTCGTATTTTATATCAATACAACTGTACTATCAGTATTATTATAATCAGTTAATTATGTTATGTCCATGCATATATTTAAGTTCTGGTAAAAATTAACTTTTTTTTTAATAATCTAGTCATTTTCTATGGTTATCTGTTGTTATGAAATCAAGAAAGGCCCTCATATTTTGTATCAGTATAATGAGGTTAGAATAATTTCAAAAAATAACTGTGCATATTTGACTTTTGGTAACGAATTTTCGTTTTTTTTTTTTTTTTTTTTAATAATAGTCTTTTTCTATGGTCAACCGGATGTCGTAAAATTGAAGAAAGGTCCTCATATTTTATATCAGTATAATTATGTCAGCATAGTGTCGAAAAATAATCATGCATATATTTAAGTTCTGGTAAAAATTAACTTTTTTTTAATAATCTAGTCATTTTCTATGGTTATCTGTTGTTATGAAATCAAGAAAGGCCCTCATATTTTGTATCAGTATAATGAGGTTAGAATAATTTCGAAAAATAACTGTGCATATTTGACTTTCGGTAACAAATTTTTTTTTTTTTTTTTTTTTTTTTTTTTTTTTTTTTTTTTTAATAATAGTCTTTCTCTATGGTCAATCGGATGTTGTAAAATTGAAGAAAGGTTCTCGTAATTTATATCTGTAAAATAATTTATGTCAATAAATTCGAAAAATAAGAAGCATATATTTGCACGAGCCATACATATATTTGACCATACATGTATGAATTTACTGTACATACATGGTCCATGAATCATGCATAATTTTGACTTTGAACCATCCATTCAAAATTAATAAATTTTGTTTTTTAATCTTGTATATTATCAATTGGATATCGCAAAAAAAGCCTAAAGGTTCTCGCATTTCATATCAGTTTAGTTATTTCTTCATAATATAGAAAAATTTGACTTTTGGAAATTAATTAACTTTGTTTTTTAATCCTATTTTTTTTCTATGTTCAATTGGATGTTTTAAAAAAAAAAAGAAGTTCCTACTTCATATTGATATAATTGAATAATATGTCGATAAAATTCATCATAGACTTAAGTTTCTTGATCCAGTGCAAAACATCATTGGGTTTCTAAACCACAGATATTTTATTTTGTTGGTTGTCTGTCACAGACACAAAAGTAATTTATCTTATATTGCTATTGATCAATCGAGAGTCATACCTAATGTGCCCAAAATGATTGATACCGTCTTATTTTTCTTATATCCTGAGAAACCAATAAAGAATGCTTTAAAAGTGATTGACACAGAAAGAAAACAAATTATATAATAATTTATGATCGATCAGTTTGATAGCAGCCATAAATCTTTAGCCAAATTAAAGAAAAAAATTATGTCAATGAAAATAATATTATGGGGTTAAAGCTCTTAGACAGGAACTAAAAGCGTTCAAGTCTAAGAATGATTTATTGTTTCTAAATTACACACAAACAAATTTAATTTAAAAAAAAATGTAAATTTTTTTGAGATAACCGTCAGGATTTCTTTGTATTAGGGTGTCTCATAAGTTTCTCTTTTTTTTAATATGAAATGAGTATGCAATATTTACTGTTTAAGATATTACTTATTTTTGTTATATAAGAACCGTTTTGATCAATTGCCCTTCTTCCATCTCTCAGGCAGAGTCATTATGCCTTCTTTCCAAAAATGTTATGCTTGGGCCAAGAAATAATTATCGAGGTGGGCTTTTATTTCGCAGATGGATTTAAATCGCTCATCGCGAAGAGATTTTTTTTATTGACAGAAGGAAGTAATAATCAGATGGAGCAAGATCTGGAGAGTATTCAAGATGATGTAAAAGCTCCCAATCAAACTGTAAGAAGGTCTCGCTTACAACTAATGTAATATGTGGTCTCGCGTTTTTATAATGGAAAACATCGCCACGTAGATCCATTCATTCTGGCAGGTTCTTGCTATGTCAGCTTTCGGTTGATCATATTGAGAACATTATTTGGTAGAATTTATTGTTTCCCATTTAGGAAGGAGCTTGTAGAAAAAATTGCGCACTTCCAATCTTATCAAATGGACAAAAGAACTTTTTTGGGGAGTACTCCCGGTTTTGGGACAGTTGAAGACTTACTGTTTTTCCACCAAGTGGTATAGACGTCTAATAGATAAGCCTGCATGTTTGAAAAATCAGAGCCAGAAAAGGCCACTCATAGCACGACGAGAAAGAAACTTTTGGGACAACCTAATACATTAATTTTTGTAATTAGTTTCAGTCGGTCACTATAATTTTATATTGCCGGAACATAATTATATCAGATAAATGATTATAACTCAACCGTGTTTTGAAAACCTGTTATTTTTCTGCAACATCCTGGCCTTTAATTTTATCATGGCATCTCAGAAAAACATTCTCTTCGGCAGAAAGTCTTTGATATAGAAGAATCCTTAGCGATTCATCCGGCTGTGGTGGCCTGATGGTAAGGTCTCAGTTTCAGAACCAACCGAAGGGCTTCAGGTCGAGACACGATTCCATCTACGAATTGTCAATTAAGCAAATCTGGTGCACGTTAAATCCACCGGGGCCAAACATCCTCCCACAGATGGGGTGCTGAAGTTTGGAGAGGGGGTGATGGTTCAAGTGTCGTCCTCATCATCTGACTGCGGTCGATGCCAAAATAGACCTAATGTTGCTTTAAAATGAAACGTTAAGGTAATAACTATGGTTTTCTTTTTTTTTTTTCTGAAAATACATTTTCGGGGGAAAAAACATTTAAGGGTATTGTAATATAAGAATGTTTTAGGCTTCGTCTGATGATTTTTTTACTTCATTTTTAAGATTTACTCACAATTATATTGTAGCGATAAAATGAACAAACAAAAAATTGTGTTTAATATCATGGTAATCATAATTTAATATCCAAAAACTAAACTAATAAACCAGTGGCTGTAGTCTCCCTAAAACTTTATCGCATTTTCTCTAATTAACTTGTCATTAATGAGAGCGACTTGCTCGAAATGGTTTCGGAATATTAACCTATGGCATGAATTTATCTATATTGAATCACTTCAGTACAGATAACTTCAATACCTCATATCCCATTTTATTCATAGTACATCCTTAATTCTTTGTACTCTGATGTCTCCTGTCAGGCAGCATTCACTGCAGTGCGTCATTTCGTCAATTTATTAATAATTTTCTTAAACTTTGGCTGCTAAAAATATAGATTAATTTTCTGGGAAAATTTAACAAAAATTTTATCTAAATATTAATTTTTCGGAGCAATAAATAAGTTCTCTTATTGGGCATATATTTATGCATCGAATCACTTTTCGAAGCATTAAAAGTTAATACATCTCTAGTATCCCATTTTCATACAATTGCGTTTTTCCCACTCATATTGTACATTGCCATGTACATTTTTGGCGATAGTGTTGGCTGGAATTGTGCCAATGTGTAAGTTGAATTCCGCCAAGGATCGAACTCGCGAACTTCAGATTTTGCAGCGGCGTAAAATATCCACTTTACAAAATTGATCACCGATATTTAATGGATGTTTCTGATTTATTAAGTTATTACCATTTCACTTAGTGTTCTTGCACTCCTAGTATTTCAGGTATGGGATTTTGCGACTAAAAGACCAGTTTTGTCTTAAGTTCATTTGGTTGGGAAAAACGTATCTAAAGCACAAACTCGATTTTCGGATGTTATTAACAGCGTGCTAGTGATTAATCGCCAAAAAACTCGCCAAGAATGACAGTCAGTAGAAATGATATGGTGGATTGAGTAGAAATAATAAATTAACGCTAAAGCTTAATATTTCACAACTATTTCGAGCCGATGCCGTGCAAGACGTTCTCAGTAATGGCAAGTTTATTAGAGAAAATGCGAGAAAGTTATAGGGAAACTACAGCCGCTGATTTATTAGTTCGGTTTTTGAATATTAAATTATGATTACCATGATATTAAATACAATGTTTTTCTTTGTGCATTTTATCGCTATAATATAATTGAGAGTAAATCTTAAAAATGAAGTAAAAAAATGATCAAATGAAGCCTAAAACATTCTTATATTACAATACAGTAAAAGCTCTTTATTCGCGGGGTATATGTTCCATAAATATGCCGCGAATACAGAAACCGTGAATACGGAATGGTCATTTATAGGGGATTATCGGGGACACGTTCCTAGGTGATTACATATATATATCAATTTAATTGAAGTTTTTGATTAATCATCTCAAGGCTTAGGCGATGGTGTGAAGAATTTTGTAATTTTCTCATGCTTGGCAGTTTTTAAAAGCTCCTTCCATTCAGACTTATACACGGCAGTCGCATATCAGTGTTCATAAAGAAATCGCAAAGCTTATTTTCCATTCTTAAACCTTCACAAAGATTTTTGAAATTAAATGCCACGTTTCTAGTGCTTGTTGAAGCCTCTTCTTCAATGGACTGTGAATTTAGCATTTCCTCCAAGTCGGTTTCAGTCAGATCTTCATCTTGCGATTCAAGCAATTCTTGAATGTCACTTGATTCTATCTGTTCGAACCCATCTCGTCCTATTCCATTCGCGATTTTGGCTATGTTTGCATTTTGCATTTAACAACATACTTTAGACACAGTTGTAATAAGATCTATTTTACTTTTTTTATTAGTCCATTTGACGGCATTTACAAAAGTTATTGGGTTTGATACCTATTGGAATCCTTTTATTATTACGTATGTACTTATTAGATCCGCGAATAAAGAAATTTTCAGCCGCGAATATAGGAATTGGGTGCATTTTTTAAATCCGTGAATAGTGAAAAACGCGAATGAAGGAAGCGCGAATAAGGAGCTTTTACTTTACTTCAAACTATAACTTCAATGTCCTTAAATGTTTTTTTTCACGAAAATGTATTTTTAGAAGAAAAAAACACCTAGTTACTGCAGTTTCCAAACAGATATTACAGTCCCGCTGTTTTGATGTTTAATTGTTGCTGGGTTATCAAAACCATAAACATTCTTTTACAACCAAAGTTATGACGTTATCACTTGCTTCACGAGATAACGTCAAAACTTGCGCGATTGCAAGAGTAAGATTACTTCATTCATAGCGACAGAAAGTATTGAAATCTATAAATAGATCCAAGAGTCAGTCCAATTTATGAATCGAGAATTGCCGTTACAGGAAGTGCGTCACAGTCACCATCACAAAGGTGTATTCATAATGATAAAATGCATCACCAAAATGTTGCCAATTAAGTGATATAATACGTGTGATGTAAGTGAAGTAAATGAGAAACTGCTTTATAACAAGTTTAATTTAAGGTATCCGACCATATTGGCGATTTTTAAAAAAAGTGTTATTTCTTGTAATTCAGACTTTTCTCTTTCAAAAACAGTTTGTTTTTTCTAAGAAAAGTAAGGTCTAACCTATTATACAGAGTAATTTTAAGCAAAATATATTTTTCAGCTAAAATTTGTCTTTAACTTCAATTTTAATTTTCATAAAAATTATCCAACATTAACATATCTCAAGAACTAATAGAGGTATTTACATAAAAATTTCAGCGTGTGTTTTAAATAATATGGGCAATGAAATGAGCCAAAAGTTTTATTGTTGGTGAAATACTTTTTCATTGATAGGTGTTTTTAGAAAAATTAAGATGTGAATTGATGGAAAAAATGCATATATATGTATATTTTTACCAGTAACTTCTTTGCATCTCAAATTTTTTCTTAGATTTTGGTTCATTTCATTCATCATTATATTCTATAACTTGTGTACAAAGAAAAATAGGATTGTTGCATTACAATTTTGTGTAGAATGTTAACCGTTTTGGTTAAATTTCATTAAAATTTACTACAAATTTTCCTATTTCTCAAAATATTTTATATTTTTAAATGATGTTTTTGTTTTATAGTGTTTATTATTGATAATACATGTAAAAACCAAAAATAGTTTTTTTTTAAATCGAATATTTCAAAATCTTTCCTTCGAACGTAGTCGGTTACCTTGAAACCCTTGTTCAGTTTTTCTATTTTTCACTTTATTTTTTGTTATTGATTAAAACAAATATTATTCAACAATATATAGAATATACTTTTACAGACTTTTACTTATACTTTTACAATATATAGAATATATTGACAATATATAGAATATACTTTTTAAGAAAATTCTACGTTTTGTAAAAATATAAAACCACATAATTTTCTTATAATTATTTGAAATAATTTATTTCCTTTGAAATGCTTGATTGGTTTATTTTGAAATGCTATATTTCATGATTATCAAAACTTTTTATTCTCTGCTTTTTTTTTGGAACCGAAAATCTATTTTTTAACGTGGTAATGCTTATAAATTGACATTATATTTGTAAATTGCAATATAGGCCATATTTGAGGAAAAAAAATATTTAAAATGCTCTGTAAGAGAATGTATGAGACCTAGATTTTTTTCGTCTTAAGCAGTAGGTGCTAACTTCTCATATGGGCACTGAAAGAAATTTTCAAAATTGTGATTAGATTTCTAATTAAAATTTAATCATGATTAAAAAATGGCTGAATAAAAATCATTTTTTTAAACTTTCAAATTCTTTTTTTTTTAAATCTTCTCATTATTTAAAAATTTTATCTGGATACAATTTTTTTCTCATTTTAATAAATTTTAAATTTGTTAGTATAACAACGCTTTTTTGCTATTTCATAAATAGACTTGTTTTTACCATATTATAATAAATTCGTAATAATTTCTAATAAATACGAATTTTTGTAGGAATTGAGTGGGACAGAATGCCCATCCAACCACATTTAGATCAGTGTCTAGAGTCACTGATTGAAGGAAAAGAAGCTTTTGAATAAGAAAGAAATTTATTTACCGTAAAGAATAAGGAAAAAGACATTAACAATTAAGACTGGAAAGGCTATTTACAATAGAGAAAAAAGTATTACTTATAGATGCCACCAAGGATGAAGCCTAATTACGTGTTTCTTGGCGAAACTACGTTACGTGTTAAAATTCATAATCGGAGCGATATGACCGTCTCTGTCCCCGTCTGCAGAGCGAACGCGCAGTTTGCTTTTTCTCAAATTTTTACATCACGCGTCTTGGACTTTGGTTAAGCGATATTTAGCCGTATCCTTAGTGACATCTATTACAATGAATTGGAACTAAATATTCAATAGTAATGGCCGCTAATTAAATTTCTAATTCCGATAAATTAAAAATAATTTGTTCCGGTTGTTGGGTAATTATGAGGAAAAATAAATAAAATAAAAATAGACTATTTAAGTTTAAAACATTGTCTTTCTATTATATTTCAAATCGGAGATTCAAATCTAATTTTATTTTTTCCCTTTTATTTTGCTTTTATATGGTAATGAAAATGCTTGTTTGCACAATTTATTCTACACCTGACAATATAATAAACAAAATCGAGAAAATAAAACTGCTATGAAAGATCGGTTTTAAATAATTTATTATTTCAAAGTGAAAACGATTTATTCTTATTATTAACATACCTCAAAATATTAATAATTATCATATGAAGTTTTTAAGGAGATATAAAATCATTTGGAATACTATTTAATCAACTAGATTAATAACTCCTTTTTAACAAAAAAGAAAAAAAAATGAAGATACAAAGTAAATTATAAAAAAAATTTAAAGTATGATTTTTAAAAATTCGGGCTGAAATTGATTAATGTACATAATTTTTCCAAAAATAATGATTTTTTGACCGAACATTAACATTTTTAAAATTCCGTGGAAATAAAAGCGAAAGACGGAAACACATTCAGAATAGCGAAACTAATTCCATTTTTTTTCTATTACTCAACACAAAATCGTTGAGAGTTTTATCAGAAAGGAAGAACTTCCATCTAATCTAATAGCAAAAGAAAAAGGCTTACGTCACTTCCGGCTTCCGAGAGTTCCAGACGCAATATCCGGTTAGCCTTTCCAGATCATTAGACAAAACTTTTTGCATTATCTCAGAAAAGAGGCTCATGGTTGTTTTTATAGTTGCAAATATCTTCTTTTGGGAACATTGTAGCTAGAATTATTTTTTGTTTCTTGCAGTTTTAACTCTCTTAAAGTGTGATACTTACTTTTACAGAAAATAAATTCTCAATTCTAGCTCGGTATGGAAAAACTTATGACCCTATTTCCGAACAAAAATGAAAAATATTTTCGGCAAAGAATATATTTTTAAAACATTTTTTTCGATTTATTAATAATGCATATATGATATAATTAATTGTTTTTGTGATAACTGATTCCATTTTTTTTTTTTTTTTAAAGTAGATCAAAAAAATGGTTTGTACGAACAAACTGGATTTCCACTTTTAGGAACAAAAAAAAAATCGTTTTCAAATTCCTTAATTAATTTTTTAATGTTTACTGATATAATCCCATTATTGTTACTTTTTAATACTGTATTTAGTTTATTAATTGGACTTTCCGTTTATTAATGGCGAGTTCAAAAAATAAAAAAAGTAGAGGGAAACAAAATAAAAATGAATAAGTTTGAAAACTCCAATTATTTAAACTAAGTTAAGAAAAAAATATTCATTTAATTAAAAATAATTTATCATGCTAGAAAATTAGTAATTATTCTCAATCTCAGCACAAAATATTTTGGTATTTTTCGGTCACATACTCTCTACAAATTAAAACATTCATTAGAAGAGAGTTCCTTGGTCTTTGCATACGATGGCGATGTGTGTTACATTGTAATAACGGTATGAAAAAAAAAGAATATTGATAGATTTTTAATTTAATTAATAATCTTATTACTTAATCTCAATTTTATACTTCTTGGGCCATTCATTCTACTTGTATTATAGGAGTAAGATACGAATTCGTTATTCGTAAATGAATATTCGGAATGAATGTCTAAAACATATAATTTCATTTTGATAATATATTCTGGGTTGTTAAGGCTGAGGTTATTTTTTATGTTTTTAACTAATGAAAAAGATAACAATTTAATTATTTTTCACGATATGTGGATTACTTATACTTTAGTATTTGCGATTAAAATCTGGAATATAACATAAAAATATTTTTTAAAAAGATGTTACCACATATCAAATCAGTAATTGAATGTATTATTTGAGAAGTTGTACAATTGTCTACTTATTTGAGGAAAAAGAAATATATTTCATATTAGCATTCCATTTAATGCGAACAAAAAATTATCCAGCTATTTGGAACTATATTTCTAATTAAAATGATTACATCGAAAATTCTTAACTTATATAATCAGTGGAAGTGGTCTCTCCAATAATTTCTCCCATCTTTTCTAATAAACTTGTCACGTGAGAAAATGCCTTGCAGAGCAATGGTGTAAATAATCAAGAAATATTTGTTTGGCGTAGTTTTGTTTGAATTTAGCATTTTTACTGAATCTGTACAGTGATCTTTGGCGATAAATTAAGTAATATCTAATGTGTTTTAGGCGTCTTTTTATTATCCTCTTGAAGCAAAAAGTTGACAAAAAATTAAGGTTGTATTTATGAAATCTTGTATCAGATTTCATATGTTTATATAATTGCGTTTTTGAATTATCAAGTTTACATGTTTCTGAAATTACAGACTGAACAACCAATGAACCCATTGTTGGATTTGGCTCACAATTTGATAATTGTCTACACTATAGAAACTAAATCTGCTCACTGACCTTATCCATCTGGCTCACTTCGTTGTTCGAATACAGACTTCCTCTAAAAAGGTTTTATTCAAAATCTGATGGAAGTCTGCAAATTTGGTAAAAAGACAGTATACAAACTTTCGACTGTCCAACTCAATGTGGTTTTTAATTATCTTTATCTGAGAGAAGCAGACGGATGGATCCTTCAACATACATAAGATAAAAATAAGACGCATTTCTATATTTGTTTCTTTAAACTTTTGTTAAAGAAATTTTAAATCCAATTTACTAAAGAATTATCGCCACTTTGTTGTTTGTTTATACATTAAAAACATATTTTTAATGAATGAAAAAAGTACTTATTTAATTAATTATCAAGAAGACTTATCATAAATCTTCCTTACGGTGCATAATATTCGTTTCAAAGAAGGTTTTGTGGCAAAATTAACTGCTTATAAAAATTAGTTATTTTTTTATATTAATTACAAGCAATGGTTTCTTTGTATATGTGTAGTATTTCTCCAGCAAATAACATGATGTGGCTTAAGATTTTGTTGACAAAAGATGCCAAAGAATGGGAAAAAAAGTAATTTTATAATATTTATTTTATTAATTCTGAATTGAACTATTGAAAAATATAATTTGAAATTTCTAATGATTTAAAATTGTCTCTACTTATTGCCAACCGTCGATAGAAATTTAAAATAATCGTTAAAAATGATTGCCTTTATGTAAACACATTTTTATGTTGTTTGTTAAATAAATATTGTCATCTATACTTATAATAAAGCTCAATGTGTGCGTGCGTGCGCGCGTGTGTGTGTGTTGGCGCTCTACAGGCCAGACCGTTGGACCTACAGCTACCAAATTTGATACATGTATACCTTGGAGGTCGGGAATGTGCACCTCGGAGCCCTTTTTTCGAATTTTTAATTAGAATTTGAATTAATTAAAATTTAAGTGAAATCTCACCGTTTTTCCGCAGTCACTTCCGAAAATATTATCGCACAAACATGATTTTTACATAAATTTAAAGATAAAAAAATTAGCTTTCTAATGGTGTCAGTGTTTTAATATATAACTCAAGCTTCTATTTTTAAAGAAATATTTTGACCATGTTTTTTTAGCACATGACTGGATAAAATAAAAGAAATATAAAATGTGATATTTTCTGAAAAAATAAATGCAAAGCAAACATTTCTATGATCGTTTGCAATATTTATATCATTAACTCAATAAATCTTCTTTATTTACGGTAAACCTGATTGAATTTAGACAGGATGTGCATTGAAATCCCGACTTAATGACATATTTATGTAATCGTTTGCAATATCTGTATCATTCATTTAATACTTTTTTCCCATTCTCGCTTTCTTTAAAAATACATATTTAATATTTTGGCAACATCATCAAATTTTTTTTTATATTTTGGAAGCATAACCGATGGTTAAAACTGACTGATTTATAAAATTAAAGAATATTATTAGGAAAAGGTGTACTTTTAGAACTTTTCGTCCATCATCTTAAAGAAAATATTAATTTCAGGTCAATCAATGCCCGGAATTACTTCAAGGCTAATGAATATGTGATTTAATTGAAAATTTTAGAACGCTTTACTCATGGCGAACCAGCTGGTCGCCAAAGGCGGCTAGTTTCTAATAAAACTAAGTATAACTTATGGTAAAAATTAAAATTGCGATGTTTTTAAAAATCGTTTGGGGCAAACGGTAATTTTTCGAAACTAGATATTTAAACTCTTTTCTGTAACAGATTTGTCTAATTTTAATTAAAAATAAAAGTGACGATAACAAAAAGATTTCGTGTATTATACAATTTTATATAAAATAATATTTTCGAAATAAATTATTAAAAAATATTTGTTTACAATAACGTTTAGCTTATAATATTAAATGAATTTGTCCTTTTTGAGAAGATATAATTCTAATCTAAGGCAATCGTCTGTGCTGACAAAGAAAGACATTTAAATTTAAGACAGAGAATAAGTGAAAAAATAAACATAAATTTTAAAACAGACTTTTCTTGTATCTTTAGTGGATTGTTTTTATTCTACTTTCACATCTTATTTTTACCTTTTTTTAATAGCATATTTCTGAATGTTTGCCATAAAAATTGTTTTGTCTATAGACATATCATATTTTTACCTTTTTAACCGTTTAAATATTTCTGGATGTTGGCTATAAAAATTGTTTGTAGCCAGTTTTGATAATTTCTAAATATATTTTATGCTTGTTTGATGTTGTGTAAGATGCCCATGTTATATCGGGTGGAGGCTAACATAAGTTTAAAATAATTTTTCTTCTAGGGTGCTAAGCACAGGCAACACCAGGCAGGTATTGCTAGTATATATATAAAAGGATAACATACTAATACAATAATAATGATGAATAAATATATATACTTATGTATGTGAAATTATTCATCTATACTTATAATAAAGCTCAATGTGTGTGTGTGCGTGTGTGTGTGTTGGCGCTCTACAGGCCAGACCGTTGGACGTACAGCTACCAAATTTGGTACATGTATACCTTGGAGGTCCGGAATGTGCACCTCGGAGCCCTTTTTTTTTTTGAATTTTTAATTAGAATTTGAATTAATTAAAATTTAAGCGAAATTTCGACATTTTTCCACTATAACTTCCGAAAATATGATCGCATAAATATGATTTTTACATCAATTTAAAGATTAAAAAATTAGCCTTCTATTGGTGTCAGTGTTTTAATGTACAACTCAAGCTTCTATTTTTAACGAATTTTTGAAGAAATATTTTAACCATGTTTTTTTAACACGTGACTAGATAAAGTAAAAGAATGCCGGAAGTTCAAATAAAAAAAAATTATAATTGCAAAATAAATCTACAGAAATGCAACTTTCAGCACGTGACTGGATAAAATAAAAAATATATAAAATGTGATATTTTCTTTAAAAAATGAGTGCAAAGCAAAGGTTTCTTCAATCGTTTGCAATATCTATATCATTAACTCAATAAATCTTCTTTATTTACGGTAAACCTGATTGAATTTACACAGGATATGCATTGAAATCCCGACTTAATGGCATATTTATGTAATCGTTTGCAATATCTGTATCATTAATTTAATACTTTTCCCCCTTTCTCGCTTTCTTTAAAAAAACCTATTTAATATTTTGGCAACATCATCGAAATTTTTTTTAAAATATTTTGGAAGCATAACCAATGTTTAAAACTGACATTTATAAAATTAAAGAATATTATTAGGAAAAGGTGTACTTTTCGTCCATCATCTTAAAGAAAATATTAATTTCAGGTCAATCAATGCCCGGAATTACTTCAAGGCTAATGAATATGTGATTTAATTGAACATTTTAGAACGCTTTACTCATGGTGAACCAGCTGGTCGCCAAAGGCGGCTAGTATATATATATAAGGAAAGTGTCAAATAATTGTAGGAATTGAAAAAAAATTAGATGATCATTCAACAATGTTAGTAAAAATCAAATGTATTACATAATTACACTTCTAAACGAGAATCTATGCTTAACATTAAATTAATTCATCTGAATAATTCAATTTACTAGATATCTTTTATTCTAATTTACTTTATCTATCTAAAAAATATTTTGTATGATTTACACACTCGGAAATTCAGTTTCTGAAGAAAGAAATTGCATAAAATATGAAGAAGATATACATGCATCATTTCTTGAACATAAAGATTATAAACTTGTTGATCCATATAAAGATTCTGAGCAATGCTTTTTAGTAAAAATGGTAAGACCTTACATTATTTTCGTACTGAAAAAAAAAAAAAATCCTTTCGGGTGAGTCGTTGAAATTATTTTGGAGCCATCAGTTATTTCGCTCTCTCCCTTCAAAAATATGTCCCTTCCTCCCCCCACCCACCCCCACTCCCCCCAAAAAAGAGGATTACTGGAAACGAAATCAGTAAGTCAACTGAAAATTATTTCCGAATTCCTTCCTTGTTCGATTTCCCGAGTGTTCAAACTTGTTGCTCTTCCGTTCTTTGGAACAAATATTTTATTTCCTAATACAAAAGGGGGAAAAATCGTTTGGTGGACTTTTCGAAGGTATTCATTTTTTATAATAACAAACATCTTTTTGTCTTTGCAAACTGAAAAATATATATTTTTTTACTAGCATCCAATATGTTTATATCTTATGACTAGAGAAAGACTTTTTTTTTTTTTTTTTTTTTTTTTGCAAAAAATGTGTTTTTTTTGTTGTTTGTATTTCTGATAAATTGGACCATATAATTTATATATTCTTTAGAAAGCTAAATTTTATTTTATTGGCTTTCAAACTTTACGTAGCAGTCTTTTAAGAATAAAAGATGTTAACATTTTTTTTTATATAAAAATTGGTATACATTTTTATAAAAATTGGTTTGAAGAGAGATTCTAAAAGCATTGCACAAATGCTAAAAGAAAATCAAACGTAAAAAAATATTTTAATTAGAATACGGGAATACACGGGAGATTGCTACAAAGATTTCTTTCCCAACAAATTAAATTAACTGGATGAATATTCTAGACAAAATGTGAAACGCATAATTAAATACTAATTTGAAATATATCAACAATACTGTTATAAATTGCATGGAATATGGCGAGAACAATCGCAATTAGGTTGAACTTTTAGGTAAAACTTTTTTTGGTAGTAGTAAACCATATTGAATCATCAATTATTGACTGCATACTTACGGAAAAACTTCATTCAAATAAACCTACAAATAAATTTAAGAGAAAGATTGATGTTTTTTTCCATAACAACAATTCTATAAGAAATAGATTATCCCTGACAAGGTTTTCATTTTTTTCTTATTGCTTTTCTAAATTTTATTATGCAGATATATTTTTTTCTTTTACAAATTGTATTATAGATATCATTTACTTTTCTTTTTCTTTTTTTGAAATTATGTTTTTGACTCTGGTTTTCTTTGCTTCCTTTTATATTATCGATATCGTTGATTCTTCTGAATTTTTTTACTGGCTTTTTCCCCCACGCTTGTTTCTTCTTGCTGCGTTGTTACTATCGGTTGGAGTTGCATTGAGTTTATGAGTTTTATTTCCTACTAGCCGCCTTTGGCGACCAGCTGGTTCGCCATGAGTAAAGCGTTCTAAAATTTTCAATTAAATCACATATTCATTAGCCTTGAAGTAATTCCGGGCATTGATTGACCTGAAATTAATATTTTCTTTAAGATGATGGACGGAAAGTTCTAAAAGTACACCTTTGCTTAATAATATTCTTTAATTTTATAAATCAGTCATTTTTAACCATCGGTTATGCTTCCAAATTATTAAAAAAAATTCGATGATGTTGCCAAAATATTAAATATGGTTTTTTAAAGAAAGCGAGAAAGGGGAAAAAAGTATTGAATTAATGATGCAGATATTGCAAACGATTACATAAATAGCCATTAAGTCGGGATTTCAATGCATATCCTGTCAAAATTCAATCAGGTTTACCGTAAAAATAGAAGATTTATTGAGTTAATGATATAGATATTGCAAACGATTGTAGAAACCTTTGCTTTGCATTTATTTTTTAAAGAAAATATCACATTTTATATTTATTTTATTTTATCCAGTCACGTGCTGAAAATTGCATTTCTTTAGATTTATTTTGCGATGATAATTTTTTTTAATTTGAACTTCCGGCATTCTTTTATTTTATCTAGTCACATGTTAAAATATTTCTTTAAAAATTTATTAAAAATAGTAGCTTAAGTTATACATTAAAAAAACTGATACCGTTAGAAAGCTAATTTTTTGATCTTTAAATGGATGTAAAAATCATGTTTATGCGATCATATTTTCGGAAGTTAAAGCGGAAAAATGTCGAAATTTCGCTTAAATTTTAATTAATTCAAATTCTAATTGAAAATTTGAAAAAAGGGCTCCGAGGTGTACATTCCGGACCTCCAAGGTATACATGTACCCAATTTGGTAGCTGTACGTCCAACGGTCTGGCTTGTAGAGTGCCAACAGACACACACACACATTGAGCTTTATTATAAGTATAGATAAGGTGAGTAAGAAGAAATACAACATAACACATTTTGATAAATCTGGAAACGGGTTTTATTTATTTAATGCTTTTATGGATGTTTACTTATATGCATAAATTTGTTCAAATTTTCAAACGTTAATAAAATATTTTTGATACATCCACTCAAGTACAAAAGCATTTTTTAAAACGGGTAGTGGATGACACTTAATGTTAATTCAGTTTGGTTTTTAAAGATTAATTCATTCATTAAATTTTTAGACTAATTTCTATTTTCGCCAAATTTGAATTAGAGAGAGGGATTTCTTTGAATTATCTTAACGAATTTTCGAATAAAAGTATTCTCTTCCAAATAAAAAGCATGATTCTCGGATATAACTAAGAACGCCCAAAGATTTCATGATTTTTTTTAAAATTTCTCAGAAAAGCCTTTTGTTTCTTTCAAAATAGTTAAGATAAGACAGATACGCGTTTTGGTGTCTCTTTTCAGTATTTTTCAAATAAAAATGAAGAATGCGAGTTCAATTCTTACGAAAATCAATAATTTTTGATACTTTTTTTGATAATTATTTAATAAAAAGTAACTATAATAAAAATTTGCTTTGCTTCTTATATATATATATATAACTTGTTCGAATCCGAAATATTTTTTTAGTTCCGTTTCCGTAATTAGTTTCGTTTATATAATCATATTAATTTAGATTTGTTTCATAAATAGGTTTTATTTCATTCACTTTTCATTTTTGTGAACTTTTAGTTGTTTAATTCTGAATGAAATTTTAATTTCAATTTCGACCTAATTAGTTTCGATTTAATTTTTGTTGACTCAGAAAATGGGTTTTAATTATTTTATGGTTATATATATATATATATGTTTTGGATTTATAAAGCAGGTTGATTACAAAATAATCATTGCGTTTTGAAATGATTAGCTTCAAAAAATAATTAGTTAGATTCAACGCTAATGGGAGAAAGAAAAGGCAGATGTTCAATTCTTACATTTAACAGAAGCAGATGTTGTGCTTTATCTGTTGCACCAGCAGATGCAGGTTAAACCCATTCTAGCGTTAGGTTGTGAAATAAAAGAGGTAGTTTTTTCGTTTCTTCTGGTGTGTGTGTGTGGGGGGGGGGGGGGGGGGTTAGGTACGTCCGCAAGTTTTCAGTTCTTACAGTTTGCAATTTCTTCTTTTAGAACAACATTTAAGATACCTTCTACGTGTCTCCAATGCCAATTGCGTTGAATAAGCATCAGAACCGTATTGCCAACGACTTTTGCGAAAGTAAGAAATATATTTTAATGTCTTATAGGAGAGCTGGGCATACGTAGAAAATAAAATTTTAAAAAGCGAAGTAATATATAACTGCAATAAAAAATAATTTTATTTAAAATAAAGTTAATTAATTAAGACAAGAATCAGTCTTGATGAAAATATTAAAAAAAAACTAAAGAAGATATAATAATTTTTTTTTCTAATCATACATTGAAAAATGGCGTGCAGAACTTATTTCTCTTGAATTAAAATTTTACTATTATTTATAATTGCCCTGAGTATTTGTTTTATAAAAAATAATTAAAAGAGTACAGGTTTCTTGTTTGTTTACATTATTTGTCTTTTTTTTTTGTTTGTTATCTTATTCCTAAAATAACAAATGTTCACAAAACTGCATTTTTCGAGACAAATATTAGTTTTTACGTAAAGTTTTTATTATTATTATTAACCCTTAATTTGACAACGAACAATCAAATAAATAAAATCTGGCGGGTTTATGAAGACTTCTATACGGCTTAAATATCTAACAAAAACTTTATATGATAGATATTTTTTTGTTTATTTTACATAGATCCTAATGTTTATACAGACATGGGAAAATAACAGAAATTAAAAAAATATTTGAAAAAGCCTCTTGTCAAATTAAGGGTTAAAAAAACTTTTAAATCAATACTCTATTGATTCTATTCATTTTTCTGTCGAAAAAATGCAATGATCTCAAGTTGTGAAAAAAATTGTTCTCAAGTTATTTATTATTAAATTTCTTTCAATCCTTAGACAAAAATCGATACAAATAGTTTTCCCATAACATTCTTGTATACTGACCAATTAATTTTCACGCATCTCCCAACATAAAATTGTAGACCTTGGATATGCTTTCCAATATTTTGCATGGTATTCACTAGCTTCATGCAAAATAGTTACAATGTACAGATTTTTCAATGATTCTAGAATTTTTAGAGAATCTATTTTGAGAAAATATATTTTAGCCCCTTTTTTGTAGACCGATTCACACCAAAATTTGATGGCAGACTGAAGAAAGTTCATCTGTTAAATACAAAAGTTGTTTGTCTTAATGAGGGGCTGATAAGACTAATTGGATTTACTTTTCTATTCTTCAATATGAAGGAAGTTATGGCTCAATGAAAATTTCAGCATCCCACCTTTTCAGTTAGATGGACCATTTACGAACTTGCCCGAGATTTTTTGCTTTTCTAACAACATATTCCAAACCAGAAAAATTACTCTGTTCACAAGTTAACATGGGCAAAGCGTTACACACACAATATAACTTTTGACCGTTTTGGGTTTTAAGGACCATGATCGGGGAAAAACTGCCAAATTCTTGCCATGAGAATCCTTTCAATAGGTAGTCTTGTGATAGGAATCTACCTAAAAATTATATTAATATGGGAAGTTTGCTCTTTCGAAAGATTGAGACTCTCAAGATTCATATTATACAAGTTTATTATAGTAGATCCATCAGAAAAATTGCGCATTTGTTTATTATTTCATTGATTCAAAATTATACGCTTTAGAATTAATGCATTTTTGTATTCAAAACTTGATAACATTCTAAAGTAATATTTCGATTAAAACAACTAAATGTTTTCATTAAACGTATAATTTACAACAGAACGTGAAAAATAGTTCAGAATCTTTCTACTTTGTGAAATGTCTCAAAAAAGAAAAATTTTCACCAGCACCTTGAGAATAGCAAGTTCGAATAAAACGACCCGCATATTTTGAGAAGTTGTTGTTTATTCCTTAATTAATTCAAAATTATACTTTTTTATATTAATTCATTTTTGTACTCAAAACCTGATGACATTCCAAAGTAATATTTCGATTAAAACAACTAAATGTTTTCATTAAACGTATAATTTACAACGCAACATGAAAAATAGTTCAGCAGAATCTTTCTACAAATTACCTACTTTGTGAAATGTACTAAAAAAGAAACATTTTCACCAGCACATTGAGAAAGGCAAGTTCGAATAAAACGACCAACATATTTTGAGAAAACGGTAAAAACTTCGCCTGTGGGATTTTTGAATTTTCCCGCAAAAAAAGAAAAGTTCGAAATGGATGCTATCATTCAGTCGAGAGAGAAAAAAAAAATGGCAAGGCAGTTAAAGTACCCAAATTTAAAGCTCTTCGAACGGAAAAGAAAGTCCTTAAAGTTGAGGAACAATAGATTAGTGAGCTATAGCACAAACTTTATTTACTTTATCGAAAACTAGTTCAGAAGTTAGTTTTCTTTTTTTTTTTTTTTCTTTGTGAAACGAGAGCGAAAATGAGCACTCGAACAAACCCGTCTCTTTTTCTTTATTTTTCTCCCCGTGATGGCGGTTAAAGCGCAGAAAAAGTTTTGAAAACTATTGTCATCAAATGAGTATTTCCGCCAGCATGCGTAATATACACATCATTTCCTTCTTTTACTGCAAGATTGCTTCTAAGACTGGCGACTGAAAAAAAAAAAGGAAAACAGCCAATTTGGCGGCGTTGGCACTGTAATTAAAGTCGTTAGAATAACCAGAATTGCCGATGGATTGACTTTTATTCTGATAGTTTGAGTATATGGAGGAAATAATTTGACGTCGAATCTGCTGTAGAGGAAGTTAAAGACATTTTGATGACTTGTTTTTCACCTGAGTGGTATTTATGTAATATTTATATGTCAGAGAATTTCATGGAAAAAATGCTGACTATATTTATTTATGTGATTATTCACAAACTAGCGTGAAATATTATAATGCCATTACTGTACAAAGCTCTTTTAAATGATGATAATTAATTTTTGCTGAAGTCATTACATAATATTATGTTATGCATGCATAAAACGTGTTTTGGAATTCCGTAGTTCTTATAAGCTTAATGAATCATGACAATTCAGGATTTGACCTTGCATCTTGTTTTTCAGGGTCAACAAATGCAATGAAGTTATGAGCTTCGATTTAAAGTCTTCAAAAACTCATTCAGAATTAAAGAAGTAATTTCAGTACTTTGTTTAATTATTAAAATTAAATGAATAGATTAAATTCTACATTAATTTATTTTATAATAAATGAATTTATATTATTCATTTCACATTAAAGGATTCAAAGTGCGATTTTTTCCAGATATGGTTTTGGGACTTAGAACAATTTTAAGATTATCAGTAACAAATTTAAGGTTCTTAAGGTTAAATGGAATGCGTTAAAAATCATCGTTATAAATCTAGAAAATTGCCTTAATTATTATTATTTGAAAATTGTAATAAAGTACATATTATAATAAGCACTTTTCTGCAAAATTAAATGTATTTATATTTTAGCTATTTTTGAGATTAAATTATTTATCACTTTGATTCTTGCCATGCATACCTTTTACTTTAAGAAAGAGCTATAATAATGTTTTTATGATATGCTCATAATTTAAAACAGAACATTTAGTTTTATGAAAGCTAATAAGAGCATATTTCTTATCTAATGTGTATGTGATATAATAATTCATAATTTTAGTCATTTCTCTTATGGGACACATTAAGAATCAAAACACTTCACGAGAATTAAATAAATGAATATATTAAATTCTGCATTAATGTATTTTGCATTAATTAAAAATTATATTAATAATAATTAATCTCATTAAAAGATTCTAAGCGCCATTTTTCTTTCATCTATGATTGGGGGCTTCATACAATTTTAAAGTCACATAACATAATTTAAGACTCTTAAGCTTCAATTGAATGCTTTTAAAATCCTATTATCAAGTTTCAATTTTTAAAAAGGCCATCAATTATTTTTGCTAAGCATTTGTAATGAAACATATATTGTTCAAATAACATCAAATGCATTATGTCTAAATTAAATGCATTTAGGACAAAAATTATTTTGAAGAATAAATTATTTATCATTTTACGTTTCGTAATGTATTAATAAAGAGGTATGATAATGTTTTAAAGATATTTTTATGATAATGTTAATAAAGAATTTTATAATCTGCTCATAATCTAAAATATAACATTTATTTTTATGAAAGTTAGCATTATGAGAATATTTCTTATCTTATTTTTGTATGGCGATTTAAAATAATTTTGTTATTATCATATGAAAACATGATGTTGTTTTCGTTTAAGCTTTGAAGCCTCAAAGTGCGTTAGCAACAAATTGGCGATTTATCGCTTTTCAGGCATCCACTTTTCGCTTTAACGGTTGTTAGAAAACAATGCAGAAGGTTGTCACATTTGGTGATTTATCGCAAACTAAAGTTACTTGATTTCCATATTCATTCTCGAAATTCTTATAATTGTCTTAATGAATTTTAATTAAATAATCTTGGTTTGAAATAATCTTGAGATTATCAGATTATGTTTTCGTCAACATTTAGAAAAACGATGGGATTTTTTTCCTCCTCTCATAAACGGTTGAGCTCCAAAATTTTGTTTGCCAATTAGAAAAATGAAAAATGAAAAAAAAAAAAAAATATCATTATATATATAGAGACGGGGGAGGGGAGATCAATACAGAAGTCTCTTGATTGTTTCAAACCGGTTAATGACTTAAATTAATGAAGACAAACGATGGTTTAAAAAATAATAATGCTGTCACATGATAACTTGAAATTTTTCTATCGTAGATTTCATATTTTTTAATATTTTTATTTTTTCTATATAAAATAATTTATAATTTATATATTTTTTTCTTAAATAAAAGAAATTTAAAGATTATCATTACATTGGCATACATTTTTCGATGAAGTAAGGTTAGAAAAATTTCTAAAACAAATACCAATGACAATTTTCTAGTAGAAATATAGTAGACAAAATTGCTTGAAGATACGTAGTAGATTATCTGATTTAAAAAAAATTGATGCAACTATTAGAACAAATTAAGGCGTTTTTACAGATAAATATGATCAAGAATTGAAACTTAAATATAACTGAAACAAACAGACAAGCACAATTGTATATTCCGAAAGAATAAATCGTTTGATTTGTTTTATTAATAAGAATCAGAATTCAAATTTCATACAGCATATGCACAACTAAAAATAAATGTACAGAATTTTAAAAATAAGATCTTAAAAATAAACAATGATCATGAAAATATATACAAATTAAAAACATTAGAATAACATAACTGATGATAACCAAGCTGAATTATTTTTAATAGAAGCATATTGTTGAAAAATATAGTCATTATTTGAAAATTTTATTAAACATAGGGGCCTTATATATGTTTACAAATCTCAATGAAAATTTTTTTATACTTTATTAGTCAATCTAAAAGTATATTACAATATAATAATTAAGAATATAAATTACTTCATTGAACGTTAATGGCAACACATAAATTAATAAATATTTTTATTTTTTTCTCTTTATTCTGAAAATTGTTTGGAATCGTAATGAGATACTTGAAAGATATTTGAATTTACAGTCCAAAACATCATATAATAGTTCATGGCCGATGTTTCTATCTTAATATAATTTTTTAAAGCTATTCTTAATTATAGAAACTAAAACGTGCACATACATGAACATATTTTTAATATTATTGAAAAGATGTGAATATTTATTTTGAAATCTTTTTTTAAAATATTTGGAAAATGAAAGAAAAAAAAAATGTTTGGAAATAAAATCGCGGTCTTAGTGTAGATTTTGGTTCCCCTTCGATTGGCGACAAATTTCAGCGATGAAGCATTACTTCTGGTTTCCATAGTGTTTTGTCTTCAGTGCGGTGACTGTTGGTTTATAGACCAAAAATTCTATTGGCGCCAAAAAAAAAAATCGCCAAATAATCAAGGAGCACGCAATTGTTAACTTTTAAGAAAATCGCTTTTAATTGAAAAGATAATCTGATAAAAAAATTAAAAACATTACTTTTTGTGATAATAGTATTCTTCCTATAATGTGAACGAAAAACGGTAATATTTTAATCAGTTTACGTTTTAACTTACTAAATATTTCCAAGATATAGTTTCTAGTCAAATTTGATACTTGTAGATTCAATGGTTTGTCAGTAGAATGTTTTGCACCAATTTTAATCCTGTATGATGCAGTTAAAAGATAAAATACGATCCTATAAACATTTTCAAATTAATATTTATAATACGTATAATGTGCATTTTGTAACATAAATTTTTTAATATAGAAGAATAATTCAGTTTTGATATGAAACAAATAAATAAAAGATGATTATTTCCAAATTGCTTAGTATATAATAATTATACACTTATAACCATTATCCCTATATTTTTAATGATATTTGCAAAACGTTAGTAGTTGCATTTCTATAACATTTAGCCATATTATTTTACGCATAAAATGTAATACATTTGCGAGTACCTATAAATACCAAGCATATGCGCCATGTGTTGAGTTTAAATTTTAATAATTTTGGATGACTTTTACGGTTGTTTGCTCAAAAGCATACGTTTAATTTAATTTAATTTGCATAAAATGAACTTAAGTTATGAATTGCAAGCTGAATCATATGTAATGTTGTATAAATTAAGAATTCTCCATTATAATATCATTTGTGGAAATATTTTAGATTTTTGGCTACTGCATGAAGATAATTCATTTTCAAGTGAATTAGAATACGATATTCTAATGTTATTGAAAAAGGAATTGTAATATCAATAGGGTATTTATAACATTCTTCAAACTTTATCTTATAGAAATCACTTATTGCTATTAATTGTTTTTTAAGGCACTATTCAGAATTTGGAGTAAAATCTTGCGATTCAATAAGCCTTTAATAAATTAAATTGATAAGTTATATTTCAGACCTACTACTCTATATGAAATACAATCATGATTCGACCGTTTTCTCTGTTACAATATACGAATATTGTAATACGAATAGTATATACAGTGTACGAATTTTATATTGTAACAGAGACAACCGTCGAATCATGATTATATTTCATATAGAGTAGTAAGTCTAAAATACATCTTATCAATTTAATTTCGTCGATTATTTGAAATAAGTGTTACAAAAATATTCGCAGCCTAAAGATTTTTAAACAAAAACTAATACATGCCATTTCTATAAAAATCCAATTGTATTCTTTCGTGAAGTCTGTTCCACATTTTTTTTTTGTATCCGTATTGTAATGAGTAATTAAATAATTATTGTATAAATGCATTTGCATTTTGTAGAATTTTTTATGCTCAGGTTAAAGAAAATTACTAAAAGTTTTCTGCATTCTACACACAGTAAACTGTTGAGGAATGAAACGATGAACGATCACCATGGAAACGATTATCATATTGAGAAATTCGTGTTCAAAATTGAGGTTTACAAACTTTAATCAAAGTATGATAAATGTTCTCATATAGTAATGCAGTTTTGTCAAATGAAATTATAATGTGTTATGAGAGGTGGAAATATATTACGTAAACTTTATTTATTTTTGCTTATATGAATATTTTAACGAGTTAAACTGAAAGGTGGATTACTACTAGTTAACGATATGATTATGAATACCTGGACTTGGCTCAAAGACAGGATTGTTTCTGTAAACAATGACATATTCTGAATCAGTTTCATTGCATTCCTTGATAACAACCAAATAATGTTGGTTAATCTATTATTTTTGCCAACTTCCTCTTTTTTAGGTATTTTTCCGCTGACCAGGGCCATAAAAAACTGTTGTCGATTTTTCTTTTGTTGGATATTTGGTGAAAGTAATTTAACTGTCATCAGCGGCCCTTGGAATACAATGGTACTTTTCTATTTCTGAGAGCCGTAAAAAAATCCCAAACTGTTGACGATTTTTTTGTTGGCAACTTGTCGAAAATAATTTAACTGTCTCCAACGGCCCTCAGAAACGGAAAAGTTATATACTGGAGCAGATTTTGAACATTTAACGTTAAATCATAGCGATAACGATCATTAAGTGATGAATATAATACATTGCTTTATTTCTGTCAGAAATCAATATATTGTAAACCAAAACAGATTATTTAACTGTTGTCTTCTTTCTATGATTCTATTTCGATGTGCTAACCCAAACGATTATTTCACTATCCTCCAGAGGCACATCATGAAATCACTGCATTATTGCCATAGAATGTTGCAGCAGCGACAAGATATAATACATATAACTTTACTTCAAAATTTCTGCATAGGATTCCCTAGAAGCCTGTTATTAAGAAACAGCCACATTCGATTTGTTATTTATATCACCATAAATTTCTTTTACTGCCATTCCATTGAGAAACAAGTAGTTATTTGCGTCGAATCAAACATACTTCAAGTGTCGATCTTCATTTTGTCTAAGCAAAATGCGACACTTATCTTAATAAGAATTCCATATATTTTATTTGTATTTTTTTTATTTAACTGATGATGAATTAATATGAGAATTTTTCCTTGAGCTGGGACAAAACAGCTCTATGTATGCTTTCCGATACTCGATACTCATAACAATGTATATTACAGGATTAATAATATTCGAAAAGTAGACTCCCATGTAGCCTATAACATTTAAAATTGGGAGATCGTCTTCCTTCTTGAAAATCTTCACAAAAGTCACGGGAAAGTAGCACAGAATGAATGTGATGAATATAACCATCATCAACTTCAAGACCTTCAACTCTTGCTTATTCCGCCATAGGGTCACTTTCTCCTTATTCATTTCAGAGTGTCTGTAGTTCCTCCAGAACACCCCTTTCTTTGAAGAAAATGTCACCAGGTCGCTGATATTCGAATAGTCCGGGGAAGTCTTCCGAACTCTCTTCGCTGCCTGATGGACAACCCAGAAAATTCTCGAGTAACAAACCAGGAACACTACGGATGGCAATCCGAAAGCAATTATGTAAAGAGTCATCTTGGGGGATGAACCGTTCAGTTTTAGTATGGTACATGTTCCAACTTTCGAATCATACCCAAGTCTACCCCAAACTTCAAAAAGCGGGAAAAATAATAACACCAGTGCGGAAATCCACATAATGGCTATCATAATGCCAATGTTTCTGGGTTTGTACATTTCACGATACATTTTGGGGTGGACAATTAGGATGTAGCGGTTTACCGTGATGGCTATCACACTAAACAGCGATACTGCTCCATTTGAATACCTGACCAGAGGGAACAGCTTACAAAGAACTTCCCCGTAGTTCCAGTCTCTTTCCAAGAAGGTTAGGGCAGAAAGTGGCATGGAGAAACTGCAGAATAACAAATCGGCGACGCAAAGGTTGACGATGAAAGCAGTGGTGGCATTGCGGAGTTTCTGACACTTGGACAAGGCTAGAATGGACACGAAATTTCCGAAAACTCCCACAACAGCGAAAATAATGAAGATGGACGCTGCAAAGTCCATGAGTTCCGCCGGATATTTATAGAAGATCGTGTTGTTGCCATGGGTGCCAAATTTCTGGAGACCTTGACTAACATCCAATGTGGTATTATTGCCGAATGGCACATAGTCCCAATAGTCAGTCGATAAGGAGTTGTCACTGGTTAAATCAAACATATTTTGTTGAAAATACCTGAAAATAAATAATTATTTTCAATTAATATAAAAAATAGGAATATTTCATATATTTCACAATAAATAGGCAAGTTTGCTATTCTGTGTGGTGATATTTTGACCTAAGATGGCAAAAAACAAATATGTGAGAATTCATTTGCATCTCGCATGCATTACAAATATATGTAGTAAACAATAGGCAATTGATTTAAAGTTTATGAAAGGAATACAATTTCTTTCAAAAACATAATTTTTTAATGTTTTAGGTGAACAAGCAGTTCAATACGATAGCTATACAATAGGTAGTTTCCATTGTTATTTTTTTATAACATTGCCACTTTTCAGATTTGTTTAAAAATTCTGTTGACCTTGTTAAAACAACACTGCTTAATTCTTCTTATTCTATGTTGCAAGCCAAGTAAAGGTTAAAAAAACAAACAATTTATTTACGAAAAATATGCCTGTAAAAATTGGAAATTAATCCATTTTAAAGAAATCCGGATTCAGATTATTTTTATTTTTGAGACCGCTGTAATACCAATTTAGTTTTTATTCTAAATATTTTATTTCGAGAATACAAATAACAAAGTGAATAATATGTTATATTGATACTTTAACGCTTCGGGCACATTTGACGGAGATATCTGAATGTTCCGTATTTGTTTGAATTTATGCATCTTTTTTCCATAATTCTAATTAACTTAAGTCATCAACATCATATTGTATATATTTAGAATAATAAGAAATAAATGCTTACATAAAAGCTACCACTTTCACATGTTCAAAAAATTAAACATACTTCAAATACAGAAAAAAAAACCACGCTTCAAATAAATGTGTAGTCAAACGATTAATAAAGAAGTTACCTACGTATTATTCCTCTTAATCTTAATGCAGATCTAGGTCCTTCCACACTTGAGACAAACATTTTGGTCGGTCATTAATACTATACTCGTTTATCGTCAAATTATTTACATCTGATTTTGTGGTTCTACAGGGGTATCCTCATTAACATCTGTCGCCAAACTTTTAGAAGAAAAAGCTTTCAAATTATCGCCACAATTTGGTCGCCAGTTTTCATAGTTGTTGGAATAATAGTTAAATAGATATTAAGAATGAAATATTATAAAAATTTATTTTACATTCGTCAAAGAAAATTCCCCATTTATTTTATTTGTTGAATTATTCCCAAAAGTATAGGAATAATTTTTATGTAATCCATCTTTACATATTTAGCATACATAAATACATACTATTTAGAATGAAACAAAAATTTCATTTTACATTCGTTCAAGGCAGCTTTAAATTTATTTTATGAGTAATTCTTTTCCAAAAATATGTTAATAAGTTTTTTGTAATCGGTTATTATGTATTTAGAATACTTAAATACATATTTAGAATGAAATATCATAAAAAAATTATTTTACATTGCTCCAAAACAGTTTCCCATTTATTTTATTTCTGAATTATTCTCAAAAGTATACGAATACGCTCTTTTTAACCGATTACTGCATATTTAGAATGAATTATTCAACAAAAAATCCATTTTACTTTCGTATTTTATTTATTAATTCTTTCCACAAGTATGCGAATAAATTCTTTGTAACTGTTTATTACAAAATATAATTTTCATTTTTAAAAAAATCATATTTCTAAACATTTAAATTCATCAGAAAATCTTTTTTTAAGAAAAAACAGAGTGTATTTTACGCTGAATGCCATTCTAAAATTGGATTTCAAATTAATTCGTTTTTAACTTGAAACCTACAGCAAAAGGAAAAATTTTATTGAATGAAATACAATAGAAATGCAGACGATAATTAAATGAAAAGTTTCAGTCGAAACGCTCTTCAACTAAATTAAATAATGATTTTTTTTAATAAAATAAACAAAGCGATACAAAAGATGGTACTTGAAAGGATGAAATTAAAAATTTGAACTACATCAACTTTCTTCATTTAAAGAAAAAGATTGTCAAAATAGAGGTGTTTGTTTTAAGTGAAGTAGTATCGGGACTTTATTACTTTGAAGACTTCATGTTTCGTTCTTATTGTTCTATTTTCCAATTAATTCCTCTCTGTTAACATAAAACAAGCCAAATATTAGCTAACATTTATTTTTTTATTTGGATATATCTACTTATATCTTTCTACACTGTTAAAAGTAATCTTACAAGATTATGAGGTTATTGGTGCCTCTAAAGCAAACGTAAAACCTTGATCGAATCTTCTAGAAGAGTCAAATAAGATATTTTTTTTTAACTTCAGTTCCAGACTCTTTTGAATATCCATGCACATAACATGGAAAACTGACAGTGGAAGAGGGGAAACGGGAGTTATCTGTAAATATTTTTGCAAATATATGAAATAACTAGCCAGAATTTTAACCCGCATTATAATTTTTGTCTGATATTAAAATTGTTCAAAACGTTTTATAAAGTAGATCGCTAGTTCTAGATTTGTCAAATATGGCACGTTGTTACTTCTTAGGTAATGAGGGCTCGCAAAGAAAATTTTAAAAAGTTTTTGTTTGTTCTTAATTTATTAAAAAGTACTTTAAACTATAACGAGTTGCTCTGATGACATTGGAGTATGTTAGTGTAGCAAACCTAATCGCACATAACTATTTTTACATTGCTTTAAAATTTAAGAAATCAGTAATGTCCTTTTCTTTTTTGATTTCAATAAATTCCACTTTTTTTATTTCAATAAATTTTCAAAAGGTTAGTACTAAATAAATTTTTAACAAATACATTTCTTTTGTATAAAGCAATACAATCGAATAATAATTGATAACTGAGGTGTTAAATAAATATAAGCAAAATTAGACATTAATTTTGCGTTCTTTAAAAAATTAAATTATTTTAAAGATTTTTCCCTTTTCTTTATTACTAGCTAATATCTTAACACATTATGCTTTCAAAGATGGGAATATATGTTAGTTGACATTTTTACTTATTTTTTTATGAAAATGACAATATTTTTAGACTAGCTTTTTTTAAAAAATCAAAAATTGAGTAGTGTAAAAATCGTTACGAAAGAACGCTATGGTTGATGCAATTAAATAAAAAACAATATGTTACTACGATGTTTTGGGCTAAAGACACGAATCTCCTTTGATGCTTATAAAATCCAGGAATCAGTAATTTGAAACCAATCACTTTTTTAATTTCTACTATTCGTTCACGCTCTCCCTATATATAACCTATTCAAATTTTCAATCGTCAATAAAATACTTTTTATTCATCCACTCACGTTCAAGTACATTTTTTAAAACTTTTGGCGGACGTCACTTTATTTTAATAGGGTTTTTTTGTCAAATAATTTTTCCAGTAATTTCTATTTGGTCGCCAAATTCGTCACCAAGCTCTGAGATTACTGACGCGAAACAAGATCATAAATAATTATCTCGATATTTTTTCATGATTATCTCGGTATTTTTTGATGATTTGAGTCTGTTTGTATATCAGAAAGTAAAAACGCAATTGCATAATATGATATCAGTATCCAAAATTAACGGGAAAACTTACAACTTAATTTACTTTAGCATCGATTTAACAAAACGCAGTTGTATAATTGTAAAAACGCAATTGTATAATATGATATCAGTATCCAAATTTACGGAAAACTTACAGTTTAATTTACTCTAACATCGATTATACAATGGTTTCTAAAAATATTAAAAATGCTTAGAAAACCTTAAATATCAGGCTGTACGTATTACTTTCTAGTTATCACTACAATAATGTTACATTAATATTTGGCATGAAATCTACTTACACACATACAATAAATTATTATTTTAAAATAAAAAAAAATCTCAAATTAAACTAAAACTGGTATTTTGATTACTTTAAAACTGCAAACGATATCAATAGGCATTCAATGACTAAAATATGATTTGGTCTGAACTGCATCTTGATGTATACCCCAAACGATATACATGACCGGAAGTTATTCGATCCCATCCGGCTGCTCCCTTCCCCCCTTTTTAACCCCCATTATCCAAGTTCATCGAACTCGATCATGAAGCATTTGGAACCTCAAACAACATAAAACGGAGCCTCACAAATGAAACCTTTGTTTCACCGGCAGTATGTCTAATTAGTTAGCAAAATAACTAGCAAAAAGTAATGCACATATTTAATTTCATAAATAGAGCTGTATACTTGATTTAAATTAAACAAGCCACTCTATTTTGAGGACATTGCCTTTCATTAAAGAGAGAGCTTTAATGTAGCTTCTGTTAATAAATAGAAAATTTTAAATGATCTGGCGCTCTAAATTATGAATTTTAATGACTTCAAAGACTTAGATTTGAAACCAATTTAGGCGATGAAAGATAACGTTTAAATTTATTAAAAGCAAGTGAAATAAAATGTAATAAATGGTGCAAAATAAGACTTGTTTCAACAGAATCACTTCGTCACACTGACTATGGTATACAGTCAACATAATTTACAATATGAAGTCTCTTCTTTAAAAATATTTAAGGGTTTTCCACAAAATATATTTTAATTTAAAATAAAAATAATTCAAAAAATTAATGATTCCTATAATAGGAAGTCTTATAACAATATAATGTATAATTTAAAAACCGGTCGAAATTTTCAGATCCCATTTTCTACGGTTCTTTTAAATATTTAAAAGAAAATTTCGACTAAGTTTTCAATAAGTCTTCAATATTTGCGATAATCTGTCACCGCCAACAGTCATTGCTATAAGTACTGAGAAAAAAAAGAGTTTTGATTAGATCTTTGCATAAAACAGCTATTTTCAACTGCATCCTAAATTCCAGACATAGCTTAATTTTCAATATATGTTTAAATAGCTGCTGACGCGCTTTACTTTTTTTATTCACACCAAAACAAATGAATGTCAGCGTTGAAATACTTTCTTTTATAACAGAAATGGAATGAAAATATAACGCTTAGTAAAATAATTATTTTCTTCTAACGAACCAGCTTGCTAAAATAAGCAATAAAATCTGGAGATGGCTCCGATTTCTACGGATTCACTTTCGTGAGATTTTTCTCCAGACTACGTATACGGCGATCAGCAATTCATAACGTAAATGTCTATCTAATCCGCACTTCATTTCGCCTGAATCAATGCACTCTATACAGCTACATTTTCAAGTCATACTAAAAGTTTGAGGAATATATTATTCCTTCGATTAAGAATAACGTTTTCTAAAATTAAAGTCACATACAAAATATGTTTATGTGTGTGTTCAAAAATTAGAGGGAGAGCTAAAATCCCCACCACCAAATATTATAGAATTTATGCGTATGCTTAAAAAAAAACAAAAAAAAAACCCTAGTTTCACATAATAGTGTGATAAAAGGTGATTTTTTTAAAAATCATTCCACCTTAAAACAAGAAAAAGTACAAATTTAGTCAATTAAAAAATTCTACAAAAAGATTTCGAGTGGAATTAGTTAAAGATGCAATATTTTAGAAATAATAAAACTCATAAAAGCCTTTAAAAATTACTGTCGTACAATTTTGATGCTTTAAAAAAAATCCGAAGTTTTGCATATAAAGTGAAAAAAAGTTTAAAGGCAGAATTTCAAAATTTTAAACAGTGCATATTAAAGGATTTAGAAAAAACTTTTTTTAATGAAAAGAATATTGCAATAGAAACAAATATTTCATTTCATTTGTATATACTATGATTCAAGTTAGTATATAATAAATGTCATTGCATTTATATAAAATTAAACATCTTTATTTAAAATAATTTTAGAATAATACAAACAAGAATATTAAATCATGAAATTGTTATATTTTTTGTTTCGCTCATAATAAATATAAAATATATGTAACTAAAAATAAATTAATATATAAAATTCAAAATATCTAGCTTTTTAAAAATCACATTCCACCTTAAAACAAGAAAAAGTACAAATTAAGTCAATTAAAAAAATATTTCGAGTGAAATTAGTTCGAGATGCAATAAGGAATGGTAGCAGTAGTTTTCAGGCAAAATGTAATCGAATTCAAAATAACATATTGGATGTCAAAAACAGATTTTAAAAAATATAATAACAAAACTTATCTTACTTTCATCAAACAAACATTAAAAAAAAAATCCTGTTCAATGCAAGGGGGAGATGATATGCCGACTTCACAGGTGTTTGGAGCCGCAAAAGCATATGGTTTCGCAGGAGAATATCAAACTTTCCTCTCAAAGTAAATACTTAAAAAAAAGAAAAAAATCAGGCAGCTGTCAAAGGTGAAGTTCGTTTGAGAAATATCGTCTGCGGGAAATGGAAAAGCCACAGAAAACCACCTGATCTAAGGCAATCTCAACATCCTCGCGTTATGACTTTTCCGCGACGTAAGGGTTTCCTGCATTGTGCGTCACAGGGGAAGTCTGGAGGAGGAAATAAACAAAAACTATCGTCTGAAAACTCTGTTATAATTACTGCCGTGCGAATAATTCATATAAGAGTTTCTAGGAATAATTTTCGCTGCTCTAGTTTCGATTTGCTGTGAAAAATAAAAACATAATTCAATTTTGACAAAGAGCGAAAATTACGGTATGAAAGAGTAACTTGACAGGAAATAATTTCACTACGAAAAAATGAATAAGTAGACTTAAAATGAAAACAACTGAATCGTGAAAATTTTAAATTATTGTTTATCATAGTTTCGTTAAGTTAAATAAAAGTAGAAATAAAGATATTTATAAAATAACCGTTTCTGGGTTATTGAACCAGAAACTCCTCATATTGCGAATTGTATCATTAGAAATAAATTATAAGAAATAGAATTAAAGAAAAATGAAATTTACGATCCCAAATCTCAAGTTATAATGTGAGAACATTACGTCATTGTGTGCCTTAATTAAGTAATTCACCAGTTTAAACCGGTTTGAAACAATCATGACTTTTCTATCGGTCTCTATCCTATTTCCCCTTCTCTCTATGTACGTATAATGATAATTTTTTAAACTTTCGTTTAAAACTTTCCTAGTTGGTTCTGGAGCTCAATCAATTTTTGGAGGGGAAAAAAAAAAAAACAAAAAAAAAACAAAAAACAAAAAAAACTTCAAACCGTTTTTTTAAACATTGGTGCATTGTAATCTGATAGTCTCGTGATTGTTCACAGCCTATTTAAATTGGTTAAGGACTTAAATTAATCAATATAATTCGTACGAATTCAGAGAATGAATAGTTTGTTAGTCAAGTTGTGACTTTAAATAACTTTAACTTTTAACGATAAATCGCCAAATCTGACAACCTTCTGTGTTATTTTCTAATAGCCCTAAAAGCGAAAAATGGATGCCTTATAAGTGTTAAATACCAATTCGTTGCATACGCATTTTGAGGCTGCAAAAACTTTAAATCAAAACTACAGCCTGTTCTCACATGATAATAACAATCTAAAAACTTTTTAGTTCAATTAATTTAAACAAGTTTTTGCAAATTAATAATTTAAAAAAAATAATAAGCAAATTTATTTAATTATATTTCATTTGTCAGCCATTAGCCAGTAATAGTTTCATTTTGTGAAAACTAATTTATTATGCAATTAAAAAGTACCGATTAAAAAATTTTAAAATCAGTTTGTAAGCAATTGTTGATCGGTTTTTATAAGAAGATAACCGGTAGAAGATACGAGATTTATCCTTTTAAAATAATGAGAGAACGTTAAGAAAAATCTTTGGTAAAGAAAAAAAAAAAGTAATTTTCACAATGAAATACTGAATCTTGAGCTTTTTGGCGGTCATTAGTGACTCCTCGTTACTGAATTTAATACCTACTCGGCCAGTATGCAGCGCATATATATATAATATATATATATCAACATGCCTGAATTTGGAAAAGAAAAAAAAAAGAGAAAAATAAAGTGAAAAAAAAAAAAAACTTACGCACTACTGTCTGTCGGAAAGAACTAAGAGTAAGAAATGTCGGAATTAATCTATGGTAAGTTATAATTTTTTTCACTAAAAAAATAAATAATAATCACCGCTTAATTCTACAAAGGCACAATAAGAAGAAGGGGAAAAAAAAACAATACAGTGGCTTGTAGTTGTCCCATCGTGACAACTATTTGCCATCGAAAGAACAGCATTTTTCAATCTTTCTTCACTTGCACTGCCTACTTGCTGTCTTATAAATGGCGGAGTACAAGCCCGGCATAAAGAATGGTTAAATAATAAATTTACCATTCTATGAGTCTGTCTTCTTGCGCAACTAGTTTGATAGCCCCTTTAAAATGATTAGTTTCATAAATCAAGTCGGTTTCCATAACAAAAGACTGGAGCGTTTTCTGTTTAAAATGCTATTGTGTAAAAAAAAATTGATACTTCTTTATGATAGCGGATTCCGAGGTTCAGTTTTTAAGGAATTGAAATATATCGCCAAATGATGTTGAAATTCAGCCAAGATGTTGTTATTATTTCAGCTTGGAAATATTAAAAACCAAGCTATAGCTGAAGTCTATGGCGGCAAAGCTTTCAACAAATAATTCTAAATGCAATTGCATCATTTTTATTATCTCATGTGGATCAATAGTTTTAATTATCTATGATGTAACGCCTATTTACCCTATTTTGGAAATGGCTCATAATTTGATACGTATTTACATTATAGATTTTAAATTTGTGTTATTAAAATTGATGTTGAATTTTATCTACCTAGCTCTATTTGTTCTGTAGTTACTCTCTTAACTCATATTCGATTCGCCCGACAGACAGACCTCCTCAGAGAGGCTTTTATTCAACATTTGATTGAAATATTAAAACCAGTTACAAAAAATACAGTTGAATTTTTCATAAGATTTTTTGAATATTTATTATCATATGAGAATATGATGTTGTTTCAGCTTGAAGTTTTTGAAGCGATCTAAAGGCAACAAATAGTTGAAGTCTCAAAATTCTCTCTCCCCCCTCCCCGGGCCGCGGTGGCCTGGTGGTAAGGTCTCGGCTTCGGAACCGGAGGGTTTCAGGTTCGAGACTCGATTCCACCGAAGATCCGTCGTGTGAGGGGGTCTCTTGCACGTTAAATCTGTCAGGCCAAAGTCCTCCCGCTGGTGTGGTGTGGTGTGGAGAGGGGGGTGCCACTTCAGTTGTCGTCCTCGTCATCTGACCGTGGTTCAAAATTACGAGGTCCGTCCCAAAATAGCCCTCGTGTTGCTTTAAACGGGACGTTAATATAACTGAACTGAACTGAATCCCCCCTCCCCGTTTTTTTGGAGTCAATTTTCATAGTACATTTTTTTCATTATCTATCGTCTGCTAATGTAGTTTTATTTTGGAGTCAGCTTTCAGTGTACAGCTTTCGAATTATCTGTCGTCTGCTGTTGCAGTTTTCCCCTTGAAAAGCACAGTGTTATTGCCAATCTCGCGCAATGTTTTTAAAAAATAAACCAAACAAGTTAGAATATTGCTTGTTTAATCGATGAACATTGTTGGTTAACGGATAATTTAAAATAATTAATATAAGGTTATTAGAAAATAATGCAAAAGTTTGTCACAATCGGCGATATATCGCCAACTAAAGCAACCATGCGAAGAAAGAAAAAAAAACATGCGCGGTATTTAGAAAAATGATGGGTTTTTTTCATCTCAAAATCGGTTCAGCTCCAAAATTTTCTTTGAAAGGTAGAAAAATTGTAAATGAAAGTTAAAAAAAAAATATCATATATACATACAGACAGACAGAGAGAAAAAAATTTAGAGAAATCTCACGATTGTTTCAAACCGGTTTAAACTGGTTAATGACTTAAATTAAGAAAAATAATAACTTAAAAATAAATAATAATGTTATTACATGGTAACTTTTTCATTCATACTTTCATTTTTTAAAATTATTATTTAGTTATTTTGAGGACTTAAGTTGTAGAACTTACGAAATTGATTTTTTTTTTCCAAACGCAACAAAAGTTCGTTTTTTAAAAATTAAAGAAGAAACAATTTTCAGTATTTTTTCATTTTTTTTTCTCCTGAATTGAATGGTTGAATAATTTTTAAAAACATATAACCATTTTGATTAAAATATTAAGTTATCTTAAACTGTAGGATAACTCAAAAATATCTTTTAGAAAATATTTACCATTTTTTAGAACCGACTTCTTGAAATCATGCAATATACGCAAAGGCAAATGTATAGAAAAACCATTCCCCGTACAAAGTATAAGCAAAGAATAAATTTTCTAAAACTGCTGCTCACTTCAATACACCTTCTTGGTAGAAGTTTGGAATTTGAATTTAGTTCAGTATACCTGAAAGAACATTTTTCAGAACTAATCTCTTAAACAAATACCAACTTCGCAAAACTGTTCTTTCTGTTTCAAAGTTGTATTCTTTTCTGTTTGAGACGGGTATAATAAAAGAAAGTTGTCATGGAGATAAAGCGTTGCTGTCCGGATTGAAATGCTGAACATTTTGCTGCAATGGGTTTTGAAACAAGTTTTTTTTAAAAAAAATGTTAATTTACTGCATGTTTAGATGGTATTTTTCAACATCAGCTATCTTATTTAATTTATTTCATGCAATATTTTAAATATATTCAAGCCATTGATTTGCTTTAGTTGAAAATCGTCTGCAAATAAAATAAATAAAAATATTTTATTGGAAGTAAATATGCATTTCATTAAATCATATGTAAATAAAATAAGTGAAAATATTTTATTCGTAGTAAAAATTCCTACCATTTTATTTATAGTCATATACAGAAAAGTAATTATAACCCACTTACAAGATCCTAAAAAGAAATAATAAGTTTATTTCATTAAAAAATTGTTTTCTCATTTATATATAACAAACAAAGATGGTTATTTTGAAAAAAATTGAGTCAAATAGAGAAAAATAAAGATTGAGAATACAACTTTATGAATAAAAAAAAAACATATACTTTATTTACGCATTATTTACTTTTAACAAAAATGATTCAAAAATATAACATGATAATTATGAACAATTTATTTTTATTTTTCTCTTTATTCAAAGTTGCGCATTAATTTTTATATAAGTTATTGCTTTATATTGCTGAAGTTTATATGTTACTGAATTATATTGCTTTATTTGATTACTAAGTGCTTTAACATTTATTTTTTATCTTTGGGTTTATTTATTTATTTAAATTTGTTAAAATTTTATTTAGTTTTTTATTTGAAGTGATTGCTTTTTTAAAAATTATTATTATTATTAAAGCTACTTCAAAATCAAAATGTTGTTTTAGCATATTCTCATTCGTAATTTGAAACGAAAGAACTCTAAAGTTAAGAAATGCACCACTACATTAGACTATGTTATTAGGTAATTCTAGTTTTGGAAATTTTAGCACCATCAGAAGTTAGAAGATATTATATATATATATATATATTCGTTAAACTGGAGTAAAATTAAGTAATTAATTAAATAACGCTAAATAAATAATTTAATTTTTTTTAAAGAATATTCACATTTTAGAAAGTTGAATATTAGAAACAAACATTTTTTAGCGTTTGCAAAAAATATTAAACTTTAAACAGTTTATATATATTATAAATGAGATTGTATTATGGTAGAACAATTAATTTAAAAAACTATATAAAAATAATTAGAAATGTACAAAATAATTTTAAAACAAATATTAAAAGGGAATAAATAAATATGATACTCACAAAAAACTTGAAAAATATATCCTAATTTGAATTATTATTATCAAAATCATTATGTATCGTTAAACAGGGTACTGGTCTATATTGTATAATTAAACATTAATCTGAACTGGTTGCTTAAAGATTTAATTTTAAAATGATGCTCTTTATGATGATAAGATAACTAGGATGACACCTACTGATAAGACAACCTATCCACTTCCAATGTTATAATTTGTTATACTGTTTCATAAATTCGCAAGACTTTATTTTCTTACATCAGAAGTTCAAGGTTTTCATTAAATGTTGTGTCTCAGATTTGTCTGATACTTACGGCGAATAATTATTTTAAAACTGAAATTCGATACATAAAGGCGTAAACTGGGAGATAATGCTACGGAATATTTTCTTCAGCGCAATTGCAGTAACTGTCTGTGTAATGTAATGTAATGTGATATAATAACATTTAGGATTCTTCTTTATTTAATTTTAAAAAAATCATCGAATTTATGGGAATATGTATATTTTTAAAGAATAAAAAATTTCTTTTGAAATAATTTAAAAACTATGGCATCATTTTAATTTAAAAATTTTATATTTTCCAATGAAAGTAATTGGAGAGTTAGTTTTCGATTATATTATACCACATCATAAGTTTCAATCTTCTCATTGATTTCATTAATTCCAAATTTATTTTTAATGAATATGAATATTTAAATTTGCACTTGTCATTAAATTTATTATTTTATGAGTGAAGAAGGATTCTTTTTATGAAAAATGTGAAATAAACAATTATTTATTAATCAGTAAGAGTGGATTATTTTTTTTTTATTTCTTATTTTTATTGTTGAAAATTTTAACCCGTTAAACGCCAGCCTTTTTATTTAAGGAGCCTGATATTTCACTTCCACAATGTAATCGTTTTTATTGTTGCATATTTTCTTTGTCTAACATGCCGTTATATATATTAATATTCCAATTTAGTTTTCAATTGTATCATCTCTTAAGACAGAATATGAAACATTTTTCTTATTATCTATTTTTAAAGATATATTTAAAAAAATTATCTAATCTTAATTTTTATGTTATTAAATTTAAAAAATAATCATGTTTAGTACCTTAATTACACTTAGTTCATTAAGTTACGATTACAAGTTTAGTTTGGTGACTTTCACGTCCATATTGAAGAAATATGAGACTATTAAAGAGCAGGTTTGGGAATACAATTTCTACCGTCTTGAGGTCGAAATCTGAGTTGGTACTCCTAGAATGCTGCGCCAGGTACGACCGGAATTTAACCCCCTGCTTGGCGCAATGTTCAAAAATCGCCAACCATTGTCTTGCGAAGTATTTTTTCCAATCCAGTCATAGCTCATAGTAAAAGCGAAAGACATTAGGATTGCCAGACTAGAGGAAACGCCAGTTTTTGCCTGTTATCGTCAACTTGGTGAACAGGAGGGTTAAATTGAGGGTTCACCATTAAGCCGGAATTAAATTTATCCTTTAAGGTGGGTTCAGACGAGGCTTATTATTGTCCGCAATAGAAGATCACGTCTACTTCCGGAAAATCACGTGACCTCAACGGGACAATGGCAAATGATTGTCCCGTCGGGACAAACGTTGACTCAAGTGTTCACACGAGGACAATGCCGGGACAAAAGCAGAGAGGCAACGTTTGCAGACAATAATAAGCCTCGTCTGAACCCACCTTTATAGTTTGAACATGTTCCAAGCCTTCTTATACAAAAATTCTTCGAATCATTAATGTTTCTTCGAACCATATACCCTTAAGCAGAGGCTTTACCATTCAGATACCTTCACAAGTATGTGATACTTGTCTAACTTCCCAAGTCATTAAGGAATCCACTGCACGTTTTCAAACAGAAAAATGACGTGACGTCACAATTCAACATAAGATAACTAGCAATGAATATCCGATATCATACCCCCGCTTGATGCAACGTTCAAAAATCGCCAAACATGGCCTTGCACCGTATTTTTCACAATCCAGTAATAGCTCATAGTAAAGTGAAAGATATTAGGGTAACCAGTCTAGAGGAAAGGCCAGTTTTTGCGTGTTATCGTCAACTTGGCGAACAGGAGGGTTAAACTGAGGGTTCAGCGCTGCGTCATTTAGCAGGAATTAAATTTATCCCTAATACTTTGAACATGTTCCAAGCCCGCTTATACAGAAATTCTCCGGAGGATTACTTCTTCGAACCATATACCCTTAAGCAGAGGTTTTACCATTCGGACACCTTTACACGTATGTGATACTTATCAAATTTCCCATGTCATTAACCCCTTCCCGTAAAATGACGAGCATAGCTCGTCATTGATTTTTCATGCCATATAGCACAATGACGAGCTATAATCGTCATGCGACTAAGTTACTATTGAATCTAATAATTAGCTTAATTTAAAATTTCTAGTGTACTGAATACGGATGCACTTTTATTACTTACTAGCCGCATTTGGCGACCAGCTGGTTCGCCATGAGTAAAGCGTTCTAAAATTTTCAATTAAATCACATATTCATTAGCCTTGAAGTAATTCCGGGCATTGATTGACCTGAAATTAATATTTTCTTTAAGATGATGGACGGAAAGTTCTAAAAGTACACCTTTTCCTAATAATATTCTTTAATTTTATAAATGTCAGTTTTAACCATCGGTTATGCTTCCAAAATATTAAAAAAAGAATTCGATGATGTTGCCAAAATATTAAATATGTTTTTTTAAAGAAAGCGAGAAAGGGGAAAAAAGTATTAAATTAGTGATATAGAGATTGCAAACGATTACATAAATATGCCATTAAGTCGGGATTTCAATGCATATCCTGTCTAAATTCATTCAGGTTTACCGTAAATAAAGAAGATTTATTGAGTTAATGATATAGATATTGCAAACGATTGTAGAAACCTTTGCTTTGCATTTATTTTTATAGAAGATATCACATTTTATATTTTTTTTATTTTATCCAGTCACGTGCTGAAAGTTGCATTTCTGCAGATTTATTTTGCAATGATAAATTTTTTTTATTTGAACTTCCGGCATTCTTTTATTTTATCCAGTCACGTGCTAAAAAACATGGTTAAAATATTTCTTTAAAAATTCGTTAAAAATAGAGGCTTGAGTTATAAATTTTAAAAAATGATACCATTAGAAAGCTAATTTTTTAATCTTTGAATTGATGTAAAAATCCTGTTTATACGATCATATTTTCGGAAGTTATAGCGGAAAAACGTCGAAATTTCGCTTAAATTTGAATTAATTCAAATTCTAATTAAAAAATCGAAAAAAGGGCAACGAGGTGCACATTCCGGACCTCCAAGGCATACATGTACCAAATTTGGTAGCTGTAGGTCCAACAGTCTGGCCTGTAGAGCACCAACACACACACACACACACGCACACATTGAGCTTTATTATAAGTATAGATGTTGATATCATAGATCACTATCGTATATCGTTTGATTGTCTTGGTACAAGTTATGGCCAAACTATTAGTAATCATTCTAATAAATTCGTTCATTTATTCTAATAAACATTTAGCCTGAACATCCTACTGACTAAATGCTAAATATGCAGTGAAATAAACCCCTTAATGAATAAGAGTAATGTAGATCAAGAAGATCAAAGTGATTCAGAAAAATCAGAAAATAAGCATACATTTAACTGATACTGATAATGAAACTAATGACAGTGAAATATTACTAAGATGATAAAAACGCGCATAATGACTAATAAGTGAATTTTGTGAATACTCTGGAGTCGTAGATACATTAAGTGTCTGAAATTATTTAAAAAAAATAATAATACCCGAGTACCTAGAGTAAACGCGAAAACTAAGGGCTAATCCGAAATCACTAGAGATTTTTGAAGAAATGTTGAATGCGGACTTACAAATTACAATTACATTCATACCAATAATATAATTTTAATTAATAATTATAAATTAGTTAGAATTATAAAATAAACCAAATTTTCTTAAATAAAATTTAAATAGCTATTTCACCCCAAAATTTTTTATTCTTAAATCTTACTGGAAGGGGTTAAGGAATCAATTGCACGTTTTCAAACAGAAAAAGTATCAAATTCAACATAAAGGCTTTATCACACAGTGAAATTTCGCCAGCACTTTTCCGATCTACCCTCAAAAACCGGTCAAGCAAGTTTCATAATCGACAAGTCTTTCGAACCAGCTAGAAAATGCCGTCTGAAATATTGTCCGCAAACGAAATTCAACTAATCATGTGAAACTTTGAAGTGACGCCATTTTCCTTGTCGTTTGCTAACTGAAAGTGCCGAAGATATTTTGCCGTGTGATAAGGCCTTAAGGTAACTAACTGGCAATGAATATCCAATATCGTACACTGAGTTTTTTTTAATTAACTGTTATTAATTCTCCCTTTCGTTCCTCTCTAATCCCAAATTCTCTTTGCTTTTGCAGCTGCCCACTTGGGTGACAAATGCGAGTATGACGAAGCCTGTGCCTTCACCGATGACCACACCGCCTGCGTGGGTGGCAAGTGCGACTGCGCGGACGGATTCCGGGCTGCCCAGCACCTCAAGGGACAATCCCTTTGTCTTCCCGGTAAGAGCCCTCTAGGACTAAACGGTAAAAATGCTGCGGACTCTTCACATTTCCTCAGTTGAAATTTTCTTGTACTGCTACGCTCAAAAAAATTCCAGAATTTGGTATTTCGTTTCGATGTAACTGTCCTGTGATACAAGACATTTTTGCTGTTAATCATATAGATGTGTATATTCTGATTGTGGCCTTCCTTTCGAAGTTTTCATCATTGTACTTCTTTAGAACTTGAAAATCGTTGCTTCTGAATTATGTAATACAGTCGATTCCGGTTAATCGGACAACATCGGGACGCGATCATTTTGGTCCCAATAACCGGCTGGTCCGATTACACGAACATGCCCTATGTTACAAGACGAGACGTGCTATACGTAATATATATTGTCATTATGACCTTTATTGTGCGGTACACGCGTATGGAAAACATACAAACAAGAACTACTGTTGCCTATAAACTTTATTCATTGAAAAATAAATTTACAAACGAATTCTTTGAAACGATCTACACGATACTCAGCATGCGAAGCACAATAAAAAAAAGTTCTTATCAAATTCAAGTCAACGTTTGAAGAACTTGCTACCGAGCAGCCCGTTCTAAGAAACAAAGAGCTTGTTCACCTCCCACTGGTTCTTTTCCCTTTCGGACTTCCTGCTGTACACAGGTGACTTGTGGCTTCTTTTTCATCGTCCCTGAAACGTTCTTTGGTCCGTTAAAACGGAATTTTGGTTCAAACAAGCCAATAATATTAGGCTTATGTACATAGGATTTGTTTTGGTACTTTAAGATTCGGTCCGATTATCCGGTGGCCCAATTAACCGGATTCGACTGTATTTTGAGTAGTGTAACCGTAACTGTTCCCTCGGCCCTCTATCGGCTGTTGCCATGAACAATCAGTCCATGTCATGGAAGCGAGCCTATAAAGCATGATGTAGTCCCCGAGTATTATTTTAATGCATATATGATAAATGTTATTGTCCTAAATAATCTTGTCTCTATGTAAATTATGTCCTTTAATGCCATTAAACGTACTTTTAACTAAATTGGCATGATTTATTGATTTTAACAGTCTACCCTGACAGAATTGAAATTTTGGCGCCCTTTCGGTCAAAATTTGACTCCCAAAGGGACATATAAATAGCATCCTGATGGAGCATACACGATGAATACGTTACAATAATAAAGAGCTACACAGATGATGATGTCGTGTCCGTGTTTCCACGGAAAGGGGGTGCAGTAGCTTCTGAGGGTAAAGACCCCTGAGTACCCAGAGGGCAGAAGTCTGACTTCTAGCTCAAATGAAGATGACACACTCATTCGCTTGCACAACCCCTTTTTACAGGAGGGCACATCCACACGCCTCACAGACAGAACGCAGAGTAACAACCATGCCCGTACCGGGACTCGAACCCGGGGCGCCCAGATCACGGGGAAGACACGCTACCCCTGTGCCGGGACGCCGGCAGCTACACAGATAAGCTCTATATATTCGAACTGGTTGAAATATATTTTGGCAAATCTATCATTTGATACTTATTCATTTGCATTTGAAATGTTTCATGTATATTTGGAAAATATTTTTAAAAAGTTCTGGAACTTTTTGAATGTAGTAGTATAAAAATTATGTGTTAAAAGTCATTATCCCTTAGTTACAACATTAGAAGGCTGGAAAAATATCCCAAATGTGTGCTTCTCCCTCGACTTGCTGGAAAATATACCACTATGTGTTTTGTACCGACTTGCTGGATGTTGTATGAAACTATCCCAATATTGCATGAAACTATCCAATATTGCATGAAACTATCCCATGTTGCACGAAACTATTCAATGTTTTTTATAATAGCAACATTCCCCAATGTTGCATGAAACTATCCCATGTTGCACGAAACTATTCAATATGTTTTTTATAATAGCAACATTCCCCAATGTTGCATGAAACTATACCATATGTGTTTTATAATAGAAACATGCACCGATTTTGCATCAAATTACCCAATAGGTTTTCTTCTCTACTTACAGGAACATACCCCACTGTTGCATGAAACTACCCAATATGTGTTTTCTCTTCAATTTGCAGACCGAATCCTATTGTTGCATGAAACTATCTAATACATGTTTTTTCCTCTACTTACCGCAATGCAACATGAAAATGTTAAAGCAAGTTGTGCTTTCTTTCGCTTTCATTTATAATATGTCTTCAAAAATAATTCTACCTGGGCACCATGCATCAAAATGTTGCCAAGTAGATACATTAAAAATATTGAAAAGCTAACTAACTTTTCATGTTTGATTGGTTATTTCTTCGTTTTAAGTTGTCCATCCTCAAATTATGTTACTAGAAGGAAATTACTATTGCGTCCCTTAAAAATTAAAATAACTATTCCAATGTGCATACTGATTTTTGTTTCATTCAATGTTTATTCATGTATCCATAGTTACCATTATAATTTATATGCAAAAATATAACATTTGATATTAATTTCGGTAAAAAAAAAAAAAAAAAAAAAAAAAACTATTGCTTCATATAAGAAAAAGAGTCTGGTATGCATTTACCAATGATAAATATCGACAACCACAATATAAAATCATTTACTACATTTCAACTTATACAGTTCTGGTTTAAATTATAGCGTCCACAGGGCAAATTTTCGTAGGAGAATTTAGTCTCAATTTTTATAGAATTGTATAATTTTAGCATTAAGGCCACCAAATACCATCTCCATCTTTTTAGCTCCTTTTATTAAGTTTAGACAGACATAATTATATAATAAATTTATATACGCAATACGTGATTTTAATTTGAAAAAATTTCGATTGAACGACTTTGTTTATTTAAATGAAAAAAAAAAGAATTAAATGGTTTTGAAAATATCCCAAAAGAATCTAAAATGTTCAGAGCTCTCTAAAGTTGCAGAGATTCATGATAATTAAATACGTTGCTTATTTCAGGTTTAATACTTGATTTTAATTACAAAAATTTTCGATTGAACCATTTTGTTAATTTAAATGAAAAAACAAAAACAAACCCAAAATTAAATAGTTTTCAAAACATCCCAAAAGAATCTGGAGTGTTCAGAGCTCTCTAAAGTTGCAGAGATCCAAGATAATTGAATACGTTGCTTATTTCACACCTGGCCCTGATTCTCTTTCTTGTAGAAGTTGCGGCTTCGCTAATTTATTTCTATGCAATTCTTTGTAATTTCCATCTTCCTTATGAGTTTGCAAGTTGATTCTTTTAAATTGCCTTGTATATAACATGAATGCTTTTTCCTCATGGATATCTAGCTTTAAAAATGTACCTATAATGCTTTTGAGTTTCATATATCTGCTTGTTTATATATATATATATATTTGTCTTAATATTAGTTATCTAAATATTAATTATCATTATTTTCAGTTATTTTAATACCAGTTTTCATCATTAATAAATCGGTAAAAGTAATTAATTTTTCATATTGACTGGTTATTAATATATTAGTTATATGTTATTAAATATAACTAATTAATCACATATACTGCAATATATATATATAATGACTGTTGAGCTGATTTTGAAACTATTGATTTTAAAATTTTCTTGTACGGAATTTCTTTTTAAAATGGAGCAATTAAGAAAAAAAAAAAAAATCAATGGTTCCACCGTAAATACAAACTGAATTAAAAGATCTTTGGGGGGGGGGAAATCCCAATCCCTTATAAAAAATTAAAGCAGTTTTTACCTAGCATAAATAAAGTAGAGAATGATTTTTTTATACCTAGATGCAGAAGCAGTCTAAAATAAAAACCAATTAATAAATACTTAGTATAGGTAAAATTGATAATGGACTTTTTTCTACCTACATGTAGAGATAACCTACAGTAAATTACTTAATTCAACATTTTATACAAAGAAAATAAAGCAGAAAATGACTATTTTCCTTGCTCTTAAAGTTGTTTACGCGTTCTAAAATAAAATTCAATGTATAAATGCTTGCTTTGTACACTTTTTTTATTACTATATAGGATAAGTAAACCACATACCACCCATTTTACTGACTAGTGGCAAAATTCTAGAATAGTCTCATGCGAAAGTTATCAAATAAATACTTTCATTCATTACAAGTAAAATAGATTTTATTTATTTTTCTACCTAAATGCAAAAATTCCTATAGTAAATTACTAACTAAAGACTTCTATATAAAACAAATGAAGAAAATGGCAATTTTCTGCCTAAAGTTAAATCCAATATGCAAATACTTGGTTTATACATTTTTTATACTGACATGTAAGATAAGTGAACCAGTTAATGCCGGTTTTTCTGACTATTCCGTAAAAAAATCTACAATGAAAGTCATTAACTAAATAAAAAGCCTAAATAAAGATCTAGAAAAGACTGAAGCCTAAATAAAGTATTTAGTTAATGTAATGTATTTAGGTTTTAAACTTTTCTTAGTTAAATGAAGAAATCGCTATAGTAAAATATATATTTAAGACTTATAAAAACAAATAAAACAGAAAACGGTAAATTTTCTGCTTAAATTCAAAAACAGTCTAAATTAAAATACAAATTTTTTATCCTATTATACAAAATAAAAGTAAAAATTACCCGCTTTTTTTGCCTTGGCACAGAAAGAGATTTAAAACTAAATTGCTGATTTTTCTCACCACTAATAAAATGGAAACTGATATCTAGGTTCAGAAACGACTTTATGATATCTTTTTGTATTACTTTTATTCAATTCAAATTCAAGAGATGTTGTTTTACAATGTACAGGAAAGCTAATAAAAGCATTAATCAAAAGTTTAAGTGTAAATGCAATAATATAATGCTTGAAATACTTTGTTTTATACTGTTTGTTTCATATTTTGCATGTGTATGTTGCAGGCAGCACAGTGACCTTCTTGGAGAACAACTACTTGATGACAACAGTGAGCGCCGTTGCAGGACTCGTCATCTTCACAGCTCTCCTCTGTCTCGTGCTCAGGTTATTCAGCAAGTAAGAGCTCTCCTCTAATTCACTAATTTTATGATTTATAATAAGTAAAAGGCATATCCTGAATGAGTATTTAAGTTGTTTAGAAATATAGCAGGATAAAAAGATTTAATAAAAACGCCAAACAACTTTTAACTTAAAACTTTTAATCTTTACTAAACAGTTAAATATACCATTACAAAATTCATCAGATTCACATTTCTCCTCTACCTCGTGTTCAGGTTATTCAGCAAATGAGATTTCTCTAATATGTCAGCCTCAAATTTCGTACAAAATGTTTGTTTCTCGATGACATTTTTCAAAAAATAAGCCAGATAACTAATTCAAATTTTACGGTTGCTCACTTATGGAATTCAAAAAATATCATTAATAACGTATACTTTTTTTCCAAAATTTGACCTAATTGAAGCATTATGAAATTCGATAGGTCATTTTATCGATAGTTTTAAAGTCAATAACTTTGTAATTTAAATTCATTCCTATACCAATGCTTTAATTTCCATTAATCTCCAATCTCTACCAGTTATTAAATAAAATACCAGAGCGTAAACTAAGAGACCTGTTTAATATAATCTTTTCATATATTTGATATATGAATTAATATAAAATACTTCACTTACCATTAACCGATGAACAATAGTTTCTAGTCTTCTACGATTTGCCGCCAATTGTGTCTGATTACTGATTGCAAAGCAACTTCCTCAAGCCTTGGGTAAATTTATCGGGGTCCGGAAACGTTGATAACCGGTCTTGTATTGCAGCAGAGAGTGGACATTGAGTCTTTCTTTTAGATAGTGGACAACGACAATGTATAGCACGAAGTTTCTGTTACAGTCTACCTATGTTTATATTTAAATTGTTTGGTTAATTTGGTACTACCATCAAATTTTATTTCTATCTGTAGTAAAAATAATTGACAAAATTATAGAACCTGTATCATATCCCCAGTTGAAGATCCGATTTTTATAATTTTTATTTTATATTAACTAGCTTTTTGCGACCAGCTGGTTTGCCAGTAATATCAGCAATTTCTAATTTCAATTAAATATAATTTTATGTCCATGATTGTGCCAAATTGTTTGACATTAAATGTTGCATTGCTTAAATTATCCTACTTAAATTCTGTTTATTTTATATACGGATATGCAGGCATTACATAACAATGAAGCTTTGATTTAAAGTGGAAATATCCGGCTTAACTATCTTCCAGATTTCACGATGTTGTACCTTCTTTTGCAATTGCAACTTCGTTTCTTTATTTACTTGTCAAGTAAATTGCAGAGATATAAAACAGAATCCATCTTTAGATTTTTACAACGATTAGCTATTTGGCGGGTTTTGTTGCCGGAAGAGTCATTTTTGGCCACATAGTCAGATTTGGCGCCAAACATATGTTCTATGAACAAGATCGTGGTAGGGAAATATATGGTAATTTTGTGTAAAAGGTTAAAATTCTAAAAATATAGAGATTTTTCACGGTATAATTTATTATTAGTATAATACTTAGTCAATTTTCACATTCCAAAACGGTTGATGAAAATACATCTAAAACATTAAATTCTTTTTAAAACGGAGTAAATTCGCACGATTAAATATTTAATGAAATAATGAAAACGGTTAGAATTTCAAAACACTAAATAAATTGAAGGAACCTAGGCAAAGATATATATTTTTTAAAAGATGTCAAAATTCAACAAAAATATGCACAACTTTTAAATTTTTGCCCCAAAAATTCAATTAAAAAAATTTAAAACGGTGATAAATTTGTTTTTTTGCATTAATATTTCGCGGATTTTTTTAAAATCAATACCGTTTTTAATTAATACTTTAAAATAAATCGCTTTATATTCATAACATAAACTATTCAGATATTAAACAGAACATTTCTTCTTATTTTTTAACAATGAAATCTATATATTCCTCATATAAACGACTAACATATTAAAATATTTTGCAATTCTGTGCAACAGTCAAATTGATAGGTATAAATTAGGCAAATAAATATTTTTAATTATTAAATTTAAGAAATTTTTTTGTATGACTGTTTAATTAGTATGATTAAAAAGATTCTATGCACATAGGAGATCCAGAGGTCTCACTGTCATAGTCATTAACGGCAACTTTTTTAACATGGCCATTCACATAGACAGTAACGCCACCTCTGTTGATACCTTAGACTTGGAACTATTGCACGGTGGAATGACGTCATCTTTCTTCATGATGTCATGATATGGGTGTCAACAAAGCAACTACATTTATTATATTGAGTTTTTTCGGCCAAATTGAAGTCTTGGGATAATATCTCCTAATAAATTGCTATCAGATATGTTTTTTTTTATTTATTTTCTCCCTTATATAAAAATAACAACAAAACTCACCTCTGCTTGTTGTGTGCAAATGAAACTCAGATGCATTAATACCATATTTCAGATTAATAAAATTGCATTTATCCTTCACTATGGAATTTCCTCAAATTATTTTTTTTAAAAATTCTATTCCACCAGAAATGATTTTTTAAGTTGATATGCAAGGTAAACACTTACTTTTGGTCACTTAACGATTTTTTAAATTTTATAGTGGATGAATTGCATATGATATTAAGATCTATAACTGATTCTCAATTTTCATTTTCTTTTAATTAGACTACATATCAGTAGATTAAAAAAAAGCAATTTATAAATTTTAAAACATTTTCCAATTTGAACCACTTTTAATCCATTTTACTCTATATTTATACTAGTTTTAATCACTCTCATATATCAGATTTGGCTACTCTAATTTTACCAAAATTATTTTAAAAGTTAAAATTAATATCTGAAATTTTTTACAAATTTTAACATAATACATAAATTTAGTAGTACAGAATAACCATGTAATAAATAACAAACAACACAAATAATGTTGTATGAATTTATTGAAGAAAAACATAATTTAAAACTATCCACATATCAATCACATGGTAAAAAACTGTTATCACTAAAAATAATAATAAATATAACATAAGTTCATTTGAAAAAAGAAATTCCAATTCAAAATGAGGAGTGATTAGTTTTAAAAATTTAATATCTCTGAGAGAAAGGTTCTTATGCTAATTTTACAAGATAAAAATACAATTGGCTTCAGTCTCATTTTTACTACGCTTCAGATTGTAAATTGCAAAAGTGGAAAATTCAAAACAAGAGGTTGACATGATTATTACTAATTAATTTTCAAAAAAATAAATTTAAAACTATACATTAATTTTTGAGAATAGTAGGTTGTCGTTTCATCATTCATTTATATATGGGGGTGTGATGGGTGTTAATGCATCAGTCCACTGGTTTAGATTATTCGGTTATTGAATGATTAGAAAAAGATGATTTTTACAACGAAGTTTCATTAATGAAGAATTAATAGCAATGTCATGGAGATTAACAGTAGATATGTTCAGTTGCTATTTTCCACCTACGTGTGGCATCTTGCAGATGAATTCTTTAACACAAGAATTCCAGTTTTGGCCCTTTTAAGAGGATCATGGCTCAACGATTTCCGGTCGCGACCCTTCTCGTTAGACACTGTCTAAACTCTTGCCAAGGGAACTCTCTGCACTCTCCCCTCTAATTGCTAATTAGCACCAGAAGAAGTGCTGAGTGCCCTCTCGTGGAATTAATTTACCACACACGATTATTATTACCAGAAAAACCATTATTTAATTTAGAAAAGTATAGTAATAAACATTCTGTTAGTTATTTTAATCCTGATTTAGACATATAATATTCTTTAAAATACAAAATTGTATAATTATCTAAATTTTTTTCATCATTTACTAGTAATTATCTGCATTTAATATTGGGAATTCATGGGAAGGCAAAAAAATTTTTGCTTAAAAAAATGATATGTATGATAAAGCATTTTCTTCCACTATATTTAATTATTCCACATCACATTGTTTCTTTCCTTCTTTCAAGTCCTTAGAATTTTCATTTATTAACTCACAGAATTCTTTCTTGCTTAGAGGCAAAATCAATTGAAGTAGAAGCATCATCATAACAGTTTTTATTTGTTGACTGTTTGAAAAAGTAATAATTATTTTGTGAATAGTATATGTGAGTTTATAAGCATCTGAGAATGTTTCAGAAGCCTCCTCTTCATCTAATAGAAGAAAATTTATTTTCTAAAGCATCATGATTAAATGTATTGGTAAGGATAAATTCGACATTATTGAATAAATATCCCAAAATTCCAATGAAAGGCCATTTTTATACAGCCCAACAATCCTCTTATTGCTTTTTCTTGATTTAAAATGTCATGTTGCAATCTGCTGTATATCATTCCTTTCCAGAATGAAATATGGAAACTGTCCTTTGTTCATGCATAACATAATTACTATAAAAGTAAATGTCCCCAGTATAGCCTATTTTATTGACAAGTGAAGAGATTATGAAATTACTGTTTCACTTACACTTTCAGAATCCAACTTGTATAATTTTTCTATATGTTTCCATGAAGTATAGCATGTTCGAGGCTCAATTCCAGCTAAAATGTCAACAAAATATATCTCATGGTTCTTTTCTTTTCATGATACAATGTTCTTGCATTAACAGATTCAAATAGTTTGTCAATCTTCCAAAATAATTCTGCTGTTTATATTCCTTTGCTCTCAATATTATAAATTGCAACATGAAAATTCAAAGCAGGTGCAACAGTGACTAAGTACCTTCAAAAATAAAACAAATGTTATAGAAAATAATTCAGGCAACTTGTTTGTTTAATTAAAATTAATATATTATACATTACTGTGAATAAGGCAGTAATTTAATTAAAGTTGAAATTTCAAATGAATGTGAATCAAAGAAGCAGAAATAAATCGAAAAGGTGACTTTGAATTTACTATCCATTAAGCATATAAATAAATCATTCTTTGAATATAAAACTGAGTAAAAGTGAAAATTTTGATCAGACATTTAAAATTTTTTACTGAATATTATAAGTATAGGTTATATACTGTAGGTTAATCTGTATATGCTTAAGTAGATTATGTAGAAAGTTTTAGAGCAGGTATCTAAAACAGAGCACAATCTCTAACTGAGCTGCCAGTTTTACATTCATTTCTTTAGTTCACACACAATATGTTTTTTTGTAAGCTTCCTACAGGCAGAAAATTCCTATGTATAAAAAAGAACATGATTACTATAAAAGTAAATGCCGGCTCTATCCCAGTTAACGGTACGCTCTGTTTTGGCGCCATTTCTCGGGCGATATTTATTTTCTCCTTGGCAACTTCACCCTTTCTCTCCCGTTAAAATATGGTAACCTCGTAATTTGCGATGTGATGTCATGATGATGTAATTCTTGTTTCATCCAATTATATTCAAAGTTGTAGGAAGTAAGTTTGAATTTCAAAACTTTCATCTACATTTCAAACTGTTTCAATCTGTGGTGTGGTACAGTTCTGCGTATCTTCAATCGTATTTATTTCAAAATTTTTATTTGTTTAATTTTATAGTATTTAAATTTTTGTAATTTCTGCAAAAGGAGAGAATTAAAAAGTAAGTGTTTATGCCTTTGTTGATTTAATGAAAGTGCTTTTTGTCTTTCTAAAATTTTTGTAATTAATTGTTGTTTTGTGATATTTTCTTGTTTTTGGTGACTATTTTCGGAGCACGACTCCATAGAATTCACGCTCAGTTTCTAGGTCTAACACGAAGATACATTGACCGCTCGCCATCGGAACATCGTCGGCGTCACGTTTTCCGATGTTGCGATGGCAAACGGTCGGTGTCCACCGTTAACGGTCTGCGTGTTAGGTTTAGGTACTTGGCGTGTGCTTCGCGGAGTCGTGTTTCGCCAATAGTCGCCAAAAACAAGATGGCGGACAAGGAGCGTACCGTATATTGGGAATTAACCGTAAATGTCCCCAATATAGCCTATTTTATTGATTTATAAAGATTATAAAATTACTATTTCACTTACTGTTTCACACACACACAAATATAGTATATATATATATATATATACAAAACATGGATGACGATCACAATATATACAAGGAAACACGGAATATAATATTGAAATATGCTGCTAACAAGAAAAACATATATTTTAATTATTTAATATATTTCAAAAATAGAAAGCGAGCCCAGCTAAAAACGAGTGCAAGAGATAAACTTTTTGCCGCCAACGGAGAGCGAGCGAGGTGCCTGCTTGCACCAGTTTCATTTTTACATATGAACAAGTATACAAAGAATAGACATACAAATATAATAATTAACTAAATAAAAAATTAAAAATGATGAAATCACATAAACACTTACGCTTTTAGAATCCAACTTGTATACTTTTTTTATATGTTTCCATGAAGCATATCATGTTCCGAGACTCAATTCCAGCAAAAGTGTCAACAAAACTTATCCCATGGTTCTTGAAGCTGTTTGGCACTGATTTCAAGAGATATGGAGGATTAAACATGGCTAAAAAAATTCTAGAGTTGTGCCAAAAGAAAGGTGCATCTGTAGTAACTTTCAAATCATTGAGCAGTATTCTATTATTAGGACCTAGAATTTACAAAAAATAAATAATTCTAACATAGCAGTAAAATGACACAAAAACAAGAAGATATAAAAGAGTACTAACATATGTATTCTTCCTATAACAATAAGGTTTGGTAAAAGGAAGTTAAAATAGTAACCATTTCATAAATAAATTAATTAAAGAAACTAGAGCGCTAAAGACACTAGTAATTCCTAACCTTGATGATAGAAATTACTTCCAATCCACATATCTGAAATGTTCCAATTGCTTGTCATATCAGTTTCTCCAAAAGAAAATCCTCAGTAGGGGAAGTGAAAAAATAACCTAAAGCCTAAAATTTAAATAAATTTATTTTAAGTTGTCAGTAGCATTTAAGATATGTCACATATTTTGATTTAATGCCATTCTTTTAAAAATGTATCATTTAAATTAGAGTAATATACTTATGTGCATTTCAAATATATACTAAATAATAATAATAATTTACATTTAAATGCTGAAAACGTTTATTATACCTAGAAAATATTATTATCTATTATAAGATTGATATAGACACATAAAAAAATATTAAACATTCAAATTCAGAGCTGTATTACACTAGCAAAATTAAAATAGAAGATAGTAATCATTCAGCCATCATATCATATTTAAAGTATTAAGTCCATTAAAACATATTAAGATAAAAAAAAATTAGGAATCAATGAAATATAATTAGAAATATTATTTTATATGATTAAATTTACAAAATATGAGAGTAATTCCATAACACAAATGGAAATTTTACATGTTCTATAAATAAGGTAATTCTAATTCTTTCAAATTTATTTAAAAATTTAATTTCAAAACAATTATTAAACAAAAATCAATAAATTCATCTTTACTAATGTAACAATTTAATTTATGCTCTCTTTGAATTTCAATACGAATTTTATTTAAAGGGAAAAAATAAAAACCACTAATACAAGGATTTATATTCGAAATACTAAAATATAAATCCTTGTATTTGTGTGTGTGTTTTCTCTTTTCCCCTTTAAATAAAATTTGTATTGATATTCAAAGAGAGCATATATTAAATTGTTACATTAGTAAAGATGAATTTATTGATTTTTGTTTAATAATTGTTTTGAAATTAAATTTTTAAATAAATTTGAAAGAATTAGAATTACCTTATTTATAGAACATGTAAAATTTCCATTTGTGTTATGGAATTACTCTCATATTTCGTAAATTTAATCATATAAAATAATATTTCTAATTATATTTCATTGATTCCTAATTTTTTTTAAATCTTAAAATGTTTTAATGTACTTAATTCTTTAAATATGATGTGATTTAAATATTGCTGAGTGTGTGTTAACGTGAATGACTAAAACTGAAGAATGTCAATATGCACTACATACTTCGGTGAAAGATCAAATATCTTATTACATTTGTAGTGGCAGCTTTATAAGCCAGATAACAAGCTCCAGACTGAGTGGTCACTTTGGTCTAGTGGTTATGTTATCTGTCTACCAATCCAAAGTTTGAAATTCGATCCTCGCTATTGCCAATGGCAACATAATCTTATACATTCAGATGATCACCGATGTAAACATAGAGCTGATATATAAATGGAGGGAGCTAGTAGCTTGTTTCCTGTCTCAAAAAGTGTACCCAACATGAGTCATGTGGCTTTAGAAAAATCTGGGAGTAAGAACACTTTTTTTGGCGCCATATCGCAAATCTTGGCGTACTCAAATACTGCCGCGCAACATTTTGCTTCCCGGCAATGGGTCCAGTCGGTTTTCATTTCCGGTTAAACCGACCAGAAATCCTATAAAAATAAATCCTATTTCATTTCCTAAACAGTTTATATTATATATATATATATATATATTACACAAGTATTCGAGTTAAATTATATTTAGATTTTTTACTTTGTTTTTGTGCAATAATTAAAAGTGATTATTTTTCTTCTTTAAATAAACATTTTATGTCTTTTCTTTGCCTAAAAACATTTCAAGATTTTACATTAGATGCTCAAATGCTTTCTATCATTCTCTCAAACAGATAAAAAACAGCTTTTTAAAAACAGATTATTAAAGTGACGTAAGTCTTTTTTTAAAAAATGTTTTCATTCATATTTGCAATATAAATTATAAATATTGAACATTTTTTACAAAATGAATATTAACAGTTAAACTAGTGATGGTTAAAATCACAAAAACAACAACAAAAAAAATGATAAAAATTACAAATATTTTAATTATTAATTTATATTTGTAATTAAATATTGAGATTTTATTGTACGCTTTTATTAATAAAGCATTATTAAGGAAATTTGCTCTATAAGGTAAATATGCCATAAAAAATTGTTTTGCAAAATTTAGATTGGATTTAATATTGTTCACGATATAATACCATAATTGTGGTTAAAAAGAAACAACATATTAGAAATTTTAAAGAACTTTATTTGCATTAAAATAAACACACAATTACTAATCAGTCAATAATGTTTATGTAAACACTTGTATTGGCGAGAAAAAATCCCTCCAAGTTTGTAGCCAAGCGTTTGCAATACATTCGAGATTAAAATAAATCAAGTAGCAAAATATAACGCAGTTACATCAGATTAAACGAAGCTTAGTAACATGTTAAATAAATTCAATAACTAAGCCAAACTATGAAATATTATTGAGTTATAACACCAAAATCACTGAGTGATCGATGTTAGGAAATTTTAAATTGACTTAAAATGGATATAAACAGAATATGTTGACTGTAAATACCTATGAAATGATAAAGGACTATCCTTAGAAGCTTTTTCTTTGCATCCAATTGCACAGCAATAGATAACCATGGCTTAAATAAGTTTTAAATTCCAACAGTTAAAAGCGGGAAAAAATCTGCCATTGAAATATAATGGGGAACGGAGAATGTGGTTACAGCTAACACAAATTCTGTCCCAAAGTCACGTGATTTTATCTTGTCCTACACGAAAGTAGGGTTGTACTCCCTCTATCAGTATCCCAGCTCTATGGATGTATGTCGATAATCACTGCCATTCTCTGGTCGAGGTCGAAACGAGACGCCGATGTCTACGAAGAGGCGGCATTACTGATGTCTGTGAAGAACACTGTGCGAAAACAAGTTATTGATTCCAACTTTTATAATTTAACAAACAAAAACGGTGCGCAAAAGCAGTACCCGTATTCAGTTTGTAATTTGTAAAGAAAAAGTTACTTTCCATAGATGAGATTGCTTCTCAAAAATGTCTTTGAGAGAAGCCGCTGCAGCTGGTTCAAGAAGTGGAAAGCCAAGTTATACACGCTGACATTGCAATAAGAAATGTTTCACAACTAAATGAAGTTTAATTTTAACTTTAAATTCTATAGGTTTCTTCTATTTTGACAACACAATATGCTTTGATATTAAGGTATGAGTTTAAAAAGTAACAAATTATATATACATATATATTCCAACATTCACCATCAGTTAATGGTGATTGCCGACATAAACTGATGATAGTCCGAATATAAAAGAATAAAATAAAATATTCGTTCTTTCACCGAGGTATTTGATATATACTGACATTTACCGATGAATGTCGGCATTCTTCAAATTTCAGTCTTCCATAGTAGCATATACACACATACATGTTTCATAATTTTTAGGAACTTTTCAATGAATACATCGCTAAAAAGACAAAGTGATTGATTTCCGCAATCCAGTTGATTTTCAACATTTTCCATGGCCATAGTCTGATTTTTATATTATTTCAAAGATTCCTGTTTTTGAATTCTATAAAGGATTTAAGGAGAAAAGAGCTTATAGTGTAGTGAAAAGGCAATTTTATTATTGCTTCATGAAAACAGAAATGTGAACTTTCATATAAATAAAAGAAGTCATTTTATTTTATTAACTTTTTTAATGCTGAGCATTCTGTTCAAAAATTTTTTTGACAGAAAAAAAAAAGAACAAAGATAGCAACTTCTTTTTCCGAAATAAACTTCTGATTTTTAGACCCTCAACAAAAACAACAACAAAAAGGTCTAGAAACTAACGGCTAATAAAAAAACACAATCTTTTAGAAAGTCAATTTAAGTATCTTAGTGCTTTTTTTTCTTCTTTTAATTTGAAAATAACTTCGCGCCTATTTTACGGCGTCTAAGCCCTTCACTTTCACTTGGAGTGTCATCATACATTTGAAAAAGAAAAGAAAAGGTATATTTTGCTCAAATAGAGGTATTATTTCAACACATCTGTTTTTATACTGAGCATCATTTCTATATTGAATTGATGAAACTTGCCAAATGCCGCTCACAAATGTCCGGCAACTTGAACAATTTCGCATTCACTTATTCCTTTTATATAATTTTGAAAGCTACAAGACACTGTCAGGCCCTGAACATAGTGTAATACAACATCTGAGCTTCCGTGTCTTAAATCTCTAAAAAAGGGGAAGATACCCCTTTTTCTCTTTCCCTCCCACTCATTTTTAAATAAAAAAATGCTATATTACCCAAAACACACTAATGAGCCTTCTTTAGCACATTTCTACCACAATTGGGGACCTCTGCCTCTGCTGTGGTAGACTGTTTTACTTTCCGTAAATTTTCGGCTTTCCTGTAGTATATCTTCTCAAGAACTTTTCTATTCTAATCGAGAAAAAGTTGCAATTATGACAAGCAAAAATTCTGTTCGTGCCAATGTCGAGGATCCCAACCCTGTTCCATATAACCCAATTAACTCACAACCGGAAAATAAACCCATAAAAGAAAACTGCAAGAATGATTCTTTCAGAACAATGGAAAATACTGCAGTACACAATCGAGGGTTTCTTTTCGCTTAACTCTCCGAATTTTTGATGACGGAGAAAAGCAAATCATAAGTTTAAAGTAAATGATAATGAAAGAGTAAAAGTCTGTGCTCTTCTCAGTAATCTACGTAATCTTTCAAGAGAAAAGGAGGAAAAAGATGCTGAAGAAGAATCCATAACAAAAGAAGCAACACCAGCAAAAACATTTGCTGAAGTCATGGCCACTAAATAAGTTCATATAGTACTGCTGCTCCCCAAACAGAAAAGAAAATGTTAAAAAGCCGGTTAAAGAAAATATACAACTAACGAAAGAAAAAATCGCTATCACAGCAGTTAAGACATGTAAAAAAAACCAAGGGGATCGCAGTCGATAGTCCGGATGAAGAAGGAATACAGAAATTCATCCAAATCATTCAATGAAATCAGAGGCTGGTTGAAATAATCTAATGTAAAAAACCATCGACCATGCAACCTACTAGATGCATCGTACGATATCCCAACAAGAATAGTAGATGTAAAGGTGTTGGAAGTACTGGAGCTCACCAAAGCTTCAAAAGATTCTTTGAAGCCAAGCTTTAAAATTAAGGGAAGAAGGTACTGCAATCATCTGGTAATTTCAGAAAGGCCGGAATAAATCAAAACTTTATTTAATTAGAAGGAGGTTCTCATAAATTGGAAAACACACTCTATTAAAGAACACTTCAGCGTTCGGAGGTGCTCCAAGTGCCAACGCTGTGAACACATTCAGACAAAATATTTGTCATGAAAGCATTATTCTACTCATTGTAGCCATGAGCATCAAACTAAGTACTGCAGAAACAATTTGTAATCATGCATAAACTGCTAAGAAGAAAATACTCAGAAATGTGCATGATTCAACATTGACCTATCTATCGGCCTTACACAACAGATGTCCCACATATCTGAAAGAAATAGCAAGGTAGTACTGTAGTATGAATAACAACATCTACATGCAATACGCCATGTACAACAGCCTTTTCATTTCTTCACCAATTTCAACTGGACTTTTAAGTCTTCTTCTTCTTTCATCCTACCTTAGTCTAACCATCCTTCAAATGAAATTAGTAAATCAATTCCAGATATAATACTAGTTCAAGAATCGCATAAATGAAAGAAAAATCACAGGAATTCTATCTGCATGGAATCAATGGTTTTCGAACAACCAAAAATCAGGTTTGATCGTTCCTCTTTCCTTTCTTCATTCTACGGATGACTCCACAGCAATTAATATGCAAATAGACAAAGGTCCACTAACAGTAATTTCCCTCATTCTTCTCCCCATACAAATTTTTCAGAAACTTTACAAGACCTTGATGTTCTGCTCAATAGCATCGGAACGGAAACGATTTTCATCGGAAACCTTAATGCTGACAGTAGAACCTAGGGATACAAAGATAAAAATGCCAGAGGATCTTTAGTGGAAGTTTTCGCAGCAAATCATTTGTTTCTCCTAAACGATGGAAATTCTCCACCCACTTTTGAAACTAACAATGGAAATGATTGGTCAGACCTTTCAATTGCTAAAGGGGCACACCTAGGCTCACTCTAATTGGAAAGTTCTCCGAAGATGGCTAAGTGATCATAAATACACAACATTCAAATCTCCTCTCAACGCAAAAGCTCGAGCTACTAAGTTTAAAAACTGTACATGAAGGTCACAGTAAAATGATTCAACAGCTCAGCACAAAAATCCCAGAGCTTTACATCCCAACAGTCTCCTCTCAAAATCACGAGGATCTATTGACAGCTACATTTAATTAACAGCTTCAAATCTTTAAGGCATGCAAAGCTACTTACAAGGTAAAAAAAAGGTGAAGACTAAACATAGCATTAACTGGTGGACACTGGACCTCGAAATTAAGAAAAAAGAGGTCAGAAAAGTATAGCACTCACAAATGATGTTATGAGCATAAATATAAGCCCACATGTATTTTTTTCTATAAATTTACAACTTAATTTTTCTAGTAACACCTATAAATTAAAAAGTATTTCACCAACAATAAAACTTTTGGTTCGTTTCATTGCCCATATTCTTTAAAATACACGCTGACATGTTTATGTAAATACCTCTATTAGTTTTTGAGATATCATGCTAACGGCGAAAATTTTTTATAAAAATTAAAGTTTTCAGAAAATTGAAATTAAAGACAAAATTAATCTGAAAAATGTGACCCTGGGTAAGAGGTGATGCCTTCTTGTTCCTAGAAAAGACAAACTGCTTTGGAAAGAGGAAAGCGTGAACTAAAAGAAATAAGAACGATAAAAAACCGCCAATGTGGTCGATAACTTGTGTTTTCAACGTAGTCGGATGCCTTAATGTTATTTTTTAAGCAACAGCAACGCGTTGGGTACTAGCTACGGTATATATATATATACAGTAAACTCTCGCTACAACGATACCCGATACAACAATAACTCCCTCTACTACAATAATGTTTTGTGGTCCCGGCGATTTTGCATATAAACTAATGTTAATCTCCCCTCAATATTGCGATATTCTCTAGAACAATAAACCTCTGTAAAACGATTTTTTCAATCTAAATTTCAGTATTATTTTCTCCCTTTATAGTAATATTTTGATTTTCAAACGCTTTTTTTTTCGTTTTCTTTTGTTATTTTTTCCGTCTATTAAGACTCATTGTGGATATTCAACTTATCCCTGAATAAATAGCTATTGTTCAGATTTCAAAACAGATGGAGACCACCCTTTTGGGAATTGGAGTGGGTGAGGGGGGGGTGAAGTGTAAATGTATGCCTAGTCTCATTTCCCAGTAAGCTTTGGAATTCTGATAAGGTTTAAGGACATCTGGACCTGTCTTTTCACCTTGTCACAGAACAAGTGCCCTTTGTTAGAGGAACAGAGGGAGATGGAGGCGGGGTGATGTTAAGTGACGTACTGAAAAGTGAGTTCAAAGGTTGTTTTATAGTCTTTAACGATTTTGAGCTCTAGGCGAAACATTTGGTTTAAACTTTTCTTTCTTTCAAGCGATATTGTTCCCTAAAGGCCTTATCACACG
>JAPMOQ010041366.1:0-51290 GCA_026543055.1 Argiope trifasciata
ATTCATTAATTGGTTCTTATTCATTTACCTTTCATTTTGTGAACTTTTAGCGTGTAATTCTGAACTGAGTTTTAATTTCGATTTCGACCTAGTTGGTTTCGTTTTAATTTTTGTTCACCAAGAAATGGGTTTTGATTGTTTTAATAATTTTATGTATATATATATATATATATATGTGTGTGTGTGTGTGTGTGTGTGTGTTTCTTTGTTTTTGTCTTTTGATGTTTAAATTGGTATGTCTCTTTTGCAGTAATTTTCGAGGTGTCAATACTCTTGACCATTGTCCACCGATGCCTCACAGAAAATATCCTTTATTTGTAATCCTTGCTTGAAAGTGGCCCTTGACAAAGTTTTCAGGCCGGATTCTTTTTCTATTGATTATTGTTTTGATTCGGTTGTCTTTTTTTGTTAATTAATTTAGATTCATTTGTATTTTAATTGTAGCTGCATTTGCGCTCTCCAAATACAACGATTGATTTAAAAACTTTTTTAATTCTTAAACTCGTTTGAATTTGAATCCGTAATGATTTTTAATTTCGATTCCGGTTTTGGTTTCGTTTCCGTGGTTAGTTCTGTTTCGTTTACATAATTCTTTGATTATAGTATTTTGGATTTGTTTCATTAATTGGTTCTTATTCATTTACCTTTCATTTTGTGAACTTTTAGTGTGTAATTCTGAACTGAGTTTTAAATTTCGACCTAGTTGGTTTCGTTTTAATTTTTGTTGATCAAGAAATGGGTCTTGATTGTTTTAATAATTTTATGATTATATATATATATATATATATATATATATAGGAAAAGTATAGGATAATATCGCATTGTGAGATTTGAAATTGATCATTGAAATACAATCTTTTAAGATTAAAAAAAATAAATTTTCAATGATTTTGTTTTCCGTATTCTTTACTTTTAATAAATTTTTGAAACTATTTTTATTTTAAAACATTATTTAACTGCATTTATACACAACTAGTGGCAATATTAAATCAATGCAAATAAATTTTCTATACGCATATTGTAATTTCTATAGTTAAAAGTTAATTTCTAATTAAAAAACAAAGATATTCCAACAAGCATAAGATATTATTATCGTTCTTATGCAACAATATTTATGACTAGAGATGTGAATATCTCTTTAAAATTTATTTGTACATTTTAACAATATGGTTAAAGTGATATTATTATGCATATGTATAGTTTAGCAATATGGTTAAAGTGATATTATTATGCCTATGTATAGTTTAACAATATGTTTGAAGAGATATTATTATGCCTATGTATAGTTTAACAATATGGTTGAAGTGATATTATTATGCCTGTGTATAGTTTAACAGTATGGTTGAAGGGATATTATTATGCCTATGTATAGTTTAACAATATGGTTGAAGTGATATTATTATGCCTGTGTATAGTTTAACAATATGGTTGAAGAGATATTATTATGCCTATGTATAGTTTAACAGTATGGTTGAAGAGATATTATTATGCGTATGTATAGTTTAACAATATGGTTGAAGTGATATTATTATGCCTGTGTATAGTTTAACAGTATGGTTGAAGGGATATTATTATGCCTATGTATAAAGTTTCATCTTCATGTATTGGAATTTCCAGCAGTGTCATAAAGGTAGCTTCATTTATTAAGCATTGATATTTTTAAATTGTTCCATTTTCTAAAAACCAGAAGACTAAGTTACAGCATTAAATTAAAAAGTTTTTCTTTTTTGATCAAAACTTCGCTCTGGGGATTTATGAACACTTCTTTGTTTGTTGTTGAATTTATTTCTCAGGCAAAAATAAACAGGACAATCTAAACATAATATCTAAAACAATGTTTCTCTACCAAAAGTTCTTTAAACTAATTTCCTAACAAAGCATGTCCTGTTTCAAGGACAAATGATTATTTGGTGGCAACAGGAAATTGCGAGTGTCTCAAACACCCCAAAGGGTGCACGGAAAGGGTGTGAAAAGGGTCCTACGAATGAATCTCCAACCCAAATTCTTCAGCTTTCCTGTTTCCTAGGAATAAGGTGATGGTGAGGAACCGCCGGGAGTGGGGATGGGGGTGGACCACCCTCCTCAATGATCACAAACGATCGATATCGATCGAAGAGGGGGCATCGCGGTCGACGCCATCTTGTCACGTGACCTCTCACTTTCTTCGTCCGTTGGTTTTTGTTTCCACCACTTTGGTCCGTCTGTCTCGACGACCCCCGTCTTCCCCCCTCCCCCTCCCGGACCGACATATGGGGGTGTCGAGCCGACATTCAATTGAGAGAGATTTATTGGAAGGGAAGACATTTTAACACTTCGTTCCGTTTATTTTCCGTTAAAGGCATCTTTTTCCCAGATTTAACCGGATTGAAGCATTCCATTATCTTGTCCGGGATGGCGTGATTATTGAATTATCCGGCTGCAAGTGAGGGGCCTGGAGTATTTTTTTTAATCCGAAAGAATTGCAAACGCCTTTTTTTAAGATGAAAAGAGATTAAGGCATTGATTTTGGATGTTCTGTAAAACCTGTTTCCTTAATTGAAATTATTTTTAAAAAATGGTATTTGACCTTTTAAAATGCCGAGAATATCTGGCTCTTGTAATTCAAAAACCAGCCTAAATTGAAATGGCTGATTTTGCTGTTTTCTGTCTTAGGATCTGATAAAGATTTATAATCTGATGAAGTGATAATTTTGGTTTTTTGGCCCAAGAGCCATCAAATTTTGCCAAGCTGCGCCAAGCAGATGGCAAAATTATAGAGCAAACTATAAGAATACGCATAACATACAAAAGGATATGTTATCAATATAAAATTTCAAGAATATCCGGCTCTTGTCCTTCAAGGACCAGCCTAAACTGTAAATAGCTAATTTTGCTGTTTGCTGGCTTAGAATCTGATAAAGATTTATAATCTAATGAAGTGATGAGGTTTTTTTTTCTTCTTTTTTTCTTTTTGGTGCAAGAGCCATCAAATTTTGCCAAGCTGCGCCAAACAGATGGTAAGATTATGGAGCAAACTATAAGAATGAACATGTTAACATACAAAACGAAAAGTTATCAATATAAAAATGTAAAGAATATCAGCTCCAAAATGCATAATTATAAGACATTTAAATAATAAAAAGATGGGTAAAAAATGTTACATTGAAGCAAAGTAAATGGTCAAACATGAATAGAAATGTAAATGTACTAAATATAATTATAAAAGCCAATTGCTTTTTTTTTTATTTAAAAAGGTTTGGGTGACATTTTTCTCCAACCATGTCTTGCAAAGTTAATGATGATGATTTAAAAAAAGTATAAACGGAAGGGATTAAAAGATGGACATTCAATCAAAATGTGATGTATAGTAAAATCCACACGACATATAGGGCACGTCGGTGCCATATTGCCAAAAATGAGATGTTTATGCATATAGCGAAAATATGACCTGCACGAAGGGGTGTCAATTTGACCCCTACCTCTTGTATAGGGTGAATAGGCCACAAATGAATTTTCAGTTTGATTGAATTGGTTGTGGAACTGTAGATCCCATGATTCTTGCCAAGCATTAAAAAGTGAAAAAGTGAAAGACCTTTTAGCATCACAATATGAAGGAGACCATGACAAAAATGTTGATGCAGGTTGAGCTGCAAAATTGGCCTTTTGATTTTCTGAAATACCTACATGCCCCTGGACCCATCTATAAATGAGCTTGAATTCCCTATCTTGTATAAGTCTCAATGTCAACAAAATCTGAATAGAAATTGGGTGCATTTAATATTGATAATTTGAAAGCATCTCCAAAGCACTCATAATGTCAGTATAAATAATAAAATTGCGATAACTCAGAGACAAGATGTACTAAAGATTACGGAGAATCGCCACTAACTCAGTCGTCAATACATAAAAGCAGTTGTGTATATGATAACTCAGTACATCAGATGATATTATAATGAATTGATGAGAGATGAGTCCTTTCTAAATAATGGTACTGATATTACACATGTATATGTACTCAGCGATATCAACTAACCTATACTGACAGAACTCTTCTAAACTGCTGAACTGAGGGCAATAAGATGATTCGCTTAAGAGAGATAGAAATACTGTTGCCACTCCTAATTATGTTTGCATTTCCTGTTTCTCTTGCATCTTATTCTTACTTTCAATCTGGCAACCGAGTTATGATTTAAGTAGAATATGCTGTGTTTACTTTAAGTTTGGAATTTTTATACGTTACGTTCTTTCATCTTTGTGATGTACGGATCTTAAGATCACTTTTAAGTTCCTACATTTGTAAATACGATCACCAGTTTCTATCATCATTGTAAATAGCCACATGCAATTCTCTTGCCTTATGTTGGATCAAAATAAACTGATTACGAAAACGAAAGAGGTGTTCCGAGTCATAACAAATACGTTAATCTATAAAACAATTAAACCAATCCCTGACAGTGTTTCCGTCTTGTCTTACTTGCTTGCTTATACAATAAAGCGCATTTTTCTGAAGAGTTTAAACTAGATGCAGTGGTCAACTCAAAACTTTCTTGCTTACAACATAATAAACTTGTCATGCGAGAGAAGGCTTTTCCTGATATTGGCATATAGTAGTTACGAAGTACTATCTTTTGCCATGAATTTAACAGTTTTACTGAATCTATCGTGTGATCCTTGGAGAATGTTTTTGGCGATTAATCCCGTATATGTGGTTAGTAGTATCCAAAAATTTAATTTGAGTTAAATATGTCTTCTCAATTGATAAGTACAAATATTTGATACAAAATTGCACTATTGAGTCAAAAGCTCCCAAGGCAAATTTGATATATTCAAACCATGGCGTTTTTGAACTATCGTGTTTACATGTTTTTGTAAGTACAGACCGACAGACAATTCAGACCTTTGTTGGATTTGGATCAAAATTTGACAGGTGTCTACACAACATAACGCCATCCTATGCCCTCGGTGCCTATGACACCAAGTTATCTAACCAGTTGGATGGGCACAGATGGAAGGAAGGGAAAGAAAAAGAAACAAATCAATTAAAAAATTAAACAAAGAAAGAGAAGACAAACCATCCAGGTATCTCCAGAGAGAATCCCATTGGTATCAAATTCTACACGACTGTATTCAATTTTTTGATGAAATAATAATTAGATGGAGGGAGCAATAATACTTAAACAAATACTGACTATGGGTTAAACATACAGGGAAATGAGAATGCTAACTAAAAAGAAGAGATTGATAAATGACATGGAGAACATCTGTGTGACATGTATCAACTAATAAACAATCACTGTGGAGTCAGAAATCTGTAGCGTCCATCCGGGTCCTGTGGTTTTGTTTTCCTTCTAGAGAACTGCAGTTTTAATGGACTTTTGAGCACTTTTGAAGTTATAGTTTCACCTGATTATGGTTGGCATTTTGATCTCAGCTATTGTGTAGCCCTGAAAAGGTCTCGGTATTTGTGAATATGGTTATGTATGTTAGAATTGTGTATTGAGTCTCATCTATCTAACTTTGGTTGTTTTGTAGATATACATTTTTTAACAGCCGGATAAACGAACTTTCTCGGAACAAATTTTACTCAAAATTTGATAGAAATTTTAAAATTTGGTACTAAGACCGAATTTCAAACGTCTAGATCAAAACTTTTTTGAGTTACCTTTATCACAGACAGACAGAGGGATATTTTTCAAAAATGTGTTTGCCGAACTCAAGGAGATCTAAAACTTGGAGATTTAACCAAATTTAGAGTTCGAATTTTTTGAAAATTTCTATATTTTCTTTGAATATAAACAAGAAAAATAAAATACCTAAGCCCTCGCTCAGAATTTATAACCAATTGAACTTAATGCTGCTTCTCCAGCATAAAATTGATAGGTTTGCTGCAAACTGGATATAGGTCCAATTTGGAGGGATTTAGAATCACTTGCATTATATTAAGAGTTACATGTGGTAAAAACAAATCCTTGTTCATTTGGTGCCCAAAAGATGCAGCTCTAATCTTATTTCTCATGTTACTGAAAATATGGAGCTATCTGTCTCACTGAAATTTAGAATTTTCAGACTTTTTTTCGGTTTTCTACAAATTTGAGTAATTGGAGCTACATTCTTTTTGCAGCAAACCCTTCAATTGTAGACGTTGGGCAATGTCCTCAATGCCACGAGCTTTCAGATTTTTGTTTTCAGACTCACTATGAAAATTGCTTGCTACATAATTTAGCTAAGGGAATCGATACTTTGGTAATGATTTCATGGTTTTGGCCAATGTGGAAATTGAATTCCGCCAAGGGTCGAACTCGTGATCTTTCGATTTTTCGGTAGCGCCAAGCGTTATGGCGAACGAAGAGTGTGTTCATTGTCCGTGGCTACTATGTGACGATAATGTTGCCTGGAATTGTGTCAATGTGGAGATTGAATTCCGTTAAGGATCGAATTCGCGATCTTTCAGTTTGCAACCGCTTAACATATCCTCTATACAAAAGTGATCACCAATGTTTGGTGGAGGTTATTGGCTTATTAAGACGTCACTACAATACTCCCCTACCAGTGAATCTTTGGAAAGACGAAAGATTTAATTGCATCAAGCGTTATGGCGGGAGAAGAGAGTTGCAGCGACATGTGAATTTGACGACTTTGAGTTGGCTGCGGGCAGATGGCGCCACGACAGCTGTTTGAATGTTAATCGTCTGAGGACACCAATGAGGTGATAATATTGGCCTGGAATTGTACTGATGTGGAGGTTGAATTCCGCCAAGGATCGAACTCGTGACCTTTCGATATGTAGCCACATAACATATCCCCTATGCAAAAGTGATTACCAATGTTTAGTGACTGTTACTGACTTATTAAGATGCCACCACATATTAATAATAGTAATTATTTTTATATTAATATCAATACTTGGTTAAATAAGTAAGATTAGTCTATCCATCAACAATTTAAAAGGTAAATTTAGAACAGCAGCAAAAAAATAATGTTTTACACTCTGTAAAGATCTACTGTAAATTGGTACACACTCCTTTAGGTTGTTGAAAGGACAAAATAATGCACACAACTACATTTGTAGGATATTATGCTTGAGTTTCGTGGAACAGTTTGAAATGGTTTAATGATAAAGCCCGCTGTCATCCAGCGGCTTATTTTGACAGCATTCTTGAAAGTGAAGTGATTTATCGAATGGAATGGCCGACGTATTCTCCCGCCCTAATTCCGTAGAACATGAATGGAGTGCACTTTGAGGACAAGTGGCAGAGCGAACGAATCTTCATTTCTCCGATGTAATCTGGGCGAGATTGTGTATAATCGAATGTATGCCTGCCTTACAATGAGAGATGGAAAAGTTGCTGAAGAGTTATAAAAAATATTCAAAGTCTTATGATTACTCCGTTTATTTTTCTAAAAATTATAAAGGGGTGCATTCCCTTGTATATTTCAATAGTATTTTAAATGTCATTTTTCTTGATTTTTTAATGCATACTTATGCTTTTATTAACACAAAATTATTTGTCTGACATAATGCAGCTGATTTTTAATTTACATTTAATATAAATGAAATTCAAATTTCTAAAATTTCCTTTAAATTGAAAATTGCATACTGCAGGAAAAAAGCAATGATGCTGTGTCGTCTATATCATATTGGATTGAATATTTTTCATCTTATGAACATTTTAATATACATTTAAAAAAACTATTTATGACACAAAATCATATTTTTTTTCTGTATTTTTTAATGATATTATTCATTTTCGAATCGCTAGACTATCATTTTTATCAATCAAATATAAAATCAGCTATATATCAGAAAGCATAAATCTATTTAAAATTTGCGTTTAAGTACGTGACAACTTTAACTGCAAAAAATGTTTTAAATTGAATTATCATAATTAAATATTATAATTAACGAAATATATAACTTATATATATATATAACGTTATATAAATATATAATATATTATATAACGAAAATTAAATATTATAATGAGGAATTCTATATTTAACGAAATAAAAAATCAATTACAAGGAACCATCTTAAAAACTCTTTTTTTCTCTCGCTTTAACAACAAACAGTTAAAAATTACAGAAATAGCCGACGAATTTTAAAAATAGACAAAAATTAATTTTCCCATCAATTAAAATAATTTTAATGAGTGATTTAAAATTGCTTGAAACTGCTTTCTAACATGGAAGCAATAAAGAAAATAATTTCAAATATTTCCGTTAGAGAGAAATAGTAACAATAATGATAAAATATTTTATAGGATAAAAAAATCTTTTTAAAATATAAATAAAAATTTCGATGTAAGCAAACAAATTTTATATAAAAAAGAACAAATATGTGCTACGAAATTTTTATTTCTTTGCATTTCATAATATAAATTAGAGAATTTTGAAGAAAATTATTTCACTAATTGGAATAGCAATTACGTACAGTTTTTATGTTCATTTTAACTTATTCTGTTTTCATATTTTAATCAAAGATTTTGTAAAATTATGATGTTGTTCTTCTTTATTTTATTCTTTAAAATTTATTGCAATTAAATTTAGTTGATGCTTATTAATTACTTATGGATTCAGACGATAATATCAATAAAGAAATTTTAAATGAAGATTTAAAGTAAATAAGAAAAATATTTATTCTTTAATTAATATTTTATCTTCAAGAAAATGTTTCCATTTTGTTTGAATAACAAATCTAATTTAATTTATTTTATTCTAATCTGAGAAAACTAATTCTTATCCTAAGAATATAAAAATCAAAAGCGACCGATAAATAATACTGAAAGAAAATACAACTTATTTAAATTGCTTTGAATGCAATTTTCTGTTTGAATAGAAGAAATAAGTAAATAAAAATAACAACTTCAAATAATGTTATCGGTATCAAACATTGGATTAAATATTTTGAAATAAATAATATATTGCATTCATTACAGCTTTTGGGAATTATTCAATCAGGGTTAAGAAATTTTTTATGCATACGTACTGAAATATAAATACATCAAAATTTATAAAAGCATTTTAATACAAAATATATTTAAAAAAATTAAAATGCATATATTTTTTTAATATTTAAAATATTCGAAGTGTTTTAATGTTTAATTTTTTATATCGCTTTTTTGTTATGAGTGAATTTAAATTTATTTGAAATAAAACTGCGTATAATTTTGTAATTTCAATAAAATTCTAATTTTTTAGAAACATTATTATGCACACTTAGTGAATTTTATTAGGAATTTTATGTTTTTCTATACTTATAATAAAGCTCAATGTGTGTGTGTGTGTGTGTGCGCGTGTGTGTGTCTGTTGGCGCTCTACAGGCCAGACCGTTGGACCTACAGCTACCAAATTTGGTACATGCATACCTTGGAGGTTCGGAATGTGCACCTCGGAGCCCCTTTTTCGGATTTTTAATTAAATTTGAATTAATTAAAATTTAAGCGAAATTTCGACGTTTTTCCGTTATAATTTCCGAAAGTATTATTGCACAAACATGATTTTTACATCAATTTAAAGATAAAAAAATTAGCTTTCTAACGGTATCAGTTTTTTTAATTTATAAGGTAAGCTTCTATTTTTAACGAATTTTTAAAGAAATATTTTAACCATGTTTTTAGCACGTGACTGGATAAAATAAAAGAATGCCGGAAGTTCAAATAAAAAAAAATTATCATTGCAAAATAAATCTACAGAAATGCAACTGTCAGCACGTGACAGGATAAAATAAAAGAAATATAAAATGTGATATTTTCTTTCAAAAATAAATGCAAATGATTCTATGATCGTTTGCTATATCTGTATCATTAATTCCATAAATTATCCTTATTTACAGTAAACCTGATTGAATTTAGACAGGATATGCATTGAAATCCGGACTTAATGGCATATTTATGTAATCGTTTGCAATATCTGTATCATTAATTCAATACTTTTTTCCCTTTCTCGCTTTCTTTGAAGAAAAAAAAAAATATTTCATATTTTGGCAACATCATCGAAAAAAACTATTTTTAATGTTTTGGAAGCATAACCGATAGTTAAAACTGATTGATTTATAAAATTAAAGAATATTATTAGGAAAAGGTGTTCTTTTAGAACTTTTCGTCCATCATCTTAAAGAAAATATTGCTTTCAGGCCAATCAATTCCCGGAATTACTTCTAGGTTAATGAATATGTGATTTAATTGAAAATTTTAGAACGCATTACTCATGGCGAACCAGCTGGTCGCCAAAGGCGGCTAGTCTGAAATAAAATTCCTTTTAATTAGCTAAAAAAATCGAAAAAAAAAAATGCAAAAGCGAAAAATAAATTCGGATTTTTTTATTATTTAACCGAAATCTTTATTCTCAATTTCTTTTATTTTTTTCAAAAGTTAAGACACCAGGAATATTTTAAGAATACTTAAATCTAAATATAATATCATTTTGAGAAAAATCATTAATATGCACTTTTTTTTCCTTTTAACTCTTTAAAAATGTATTTTATAGAACAATACATTTTATGAAACCATTTTAGTTGAATATAAACATATATTTTGGAGATGAAACGATAAAAAAAAGTTATATGTTTTCGCTTATTTTTGCTTATTTCAAAGTCCACTGTCATTTTATAAAATACTCATATCAAGAAATAAAAGTGGATAAGAAAATCCCACTATAGAATTAAAAGCACAGTATTAAAGGTTTGGATGGATAAAGTAGAATTCCATTAGAATATTTAATGATATTGTTTAGATCAAATAAAAAATTAAATTAAAAATATTATTAAAATTAAGGGATGCATTTTATGGAACTGATATAAGTAAAAATGTAACTTTTTGAGTCTTAACACTAAGTTTATCAGGAGTTGGAATATATGTATTTTTACCAAAGGTTTCTAAATGCCCTTCTTCGGTATTTAATAAGAAAAAGTATAAATTGACCTATCTATTATGAAGCTAAAGGAGAAAAAACTTTTATATTTTTGATATATTTGTTGGGATGCTGTGTGATGAAAAGACAATTCTTCTGCGTTTATTTACTAAAAGAAGTGTTTACTTTCTAATCTAGGTTTTCAAGACCATCTATTCTTCTACTAAAACATTGACACACACGCTTTCTTGCTTACAACCTATAATAGCTTTTATCTGACGCGCTTTCTTGCTTACAACCTATAATAGCTTCTATCTGACTCGCTTTCTTGCTTACAACTTATAATAGCTATTCCCCCGTTGACTAGCAAACGAGTATTTATAAATTTCATTATTTCAAAATCGTCTGCATCTATTCAGTTATTTATTTTAATTAGAACGAAAATGAAACTGGCAATAGTGAGAAATTATAGTTCTAATTTTAAGATGGATTAAAAATTATTCTTCTGGTACATTTTTCCTAATATGTTAGGAAAAAAAACAAAAACTTTGATGTTTTGATTATATAATTAACTGTTTTTTAATTTGAAAATTATTTTTTCTGATATCTTAATTGCTATGTTTAAATGTGCTCATTGAATTCTGCTCATTTGAAATACGGAACGGGCATAGATACAAAGAGCACAATAATATTAAACACAAAGGCTGGCTTTCTATTAATTCTTAAAATTATATTCTTCAGTTAAAAGTTCTAAAAATATATGGTTTTATTTTACCTCTAGCTAGTGACAAATTATAATAAAATCGATTCCATTTTTAATAATTTAAGAATAATTTTTCTATTCTTTCAATATACTTTAAAATAATTTTAGTAAATTTTTGTGAATATATATATATATATATATATATATATATATTTATATATATATATATATATATATATATATATATATATATATATATATATATATATATATATTGAATTTTTAATTCTGCTCAAACGAAATTTGTAACCAGTTTGAAAAAAGTATTTTGATTTGTAAAAACACCTGCTTAACAGAATTTCTTCTTCATTTGGGAAATGAGAAATATCCTTTCCTACTTATATAACGATATCCAATAGAAATATTTCTGAAGTAAAAGTTTAAAAAACAACTGTAGATTCTTTAATTAGGAAAAATTACCATAAAAGCGGAAGACACGATTAAAACGAAGAGAAATAATTTTAAAATATCTCTACAACTCCAAAAATATGAATTAAATTCTGAAATTTAACTTTGTGGAGCTAAAAAAGAAAAATGAATTTACAACTCCGAACCTTTGATCTAAAATTTCGTCAGTAAGCCTTATTACTCCAACCGCAATCTAAAACATTCTAAGTCACGTACTAAAAGTAGTTAATGCACAAGAAAAAAAAAGTTCCATACTCCTCCTCCCCTTTTCTTTTCCGTTGATGTTGCCAATTGATCATGAAGCAACTTTCTCACCTCTCTCAAGGAATATTTTAATGAGATGAGCGAAATACACTCCGGAGAAAAAGCAGATCTAGGAGGGCATAAAAAATGAAAAATCCGGAGCATTACCTGGGAAAAGAACGCAATCCAGGCGTAGAAAAGGGAAGTTCGAATCAATCCACTTTTAAAATAACGGCAGTGGCTACCCTTACCCTCCCCTCTTTGCCTTCTGAGCGAGCCTTTCGCTATTAATAAAATCCACAGTATAAAAAAGAGGGAAAGTTTATGATGAAAACAAGTCCATTAAATAGCAAAAGAAGAAAAAAAATGCAAAAGAAGAAAATGGCGCTCAGAAACAAAGCTCAGTTAATCACAATAATGGCGTAAGTCATTTAATGAAATTCCATTACAGTGAATTTTATGAAAATTTTTCATTGTTTTTAGAATATTAAGGGTATTAATCTGGAAAAAAATGAAATCTACGATCTCAAATTTTAAATTATCGTGGGAGAACATTATTATTTTTAAGTCATTATTGGTCTTAATTAATTTAAACTGGTTAAAGTCATTAACCAGTTTAAACCGGTTTGAAACAATCGCGAGATTTCTCTATCGGTCCCTATACCTATCTCTCTTTATATATACTGATAATTTTTTTAAACTTTCATTTTCAATTTTTCTAGCTGACAAAAAATGTTTTGGACTGATTTTGACGTAGAAAAAAAAAACATCGACATATTCGTTATTTGATTTAAATTGGTTAATGATTTAAATTAAGTAATTAAGACATTTCGTAAGAATTCAGAGAATGAATACTTTGGAAATCAAGTTGTAACTTTAGTTGGCGATAAATCACCAAATGTGACAACCATTATTTTCTAATAATCCTAGAAGCGAAAACTAGATGCCTCAAAATCGATAAATTGCCAATTTGTTGCCTACGCATTTTGAGGTTTCAAAATCCTTAAACCACAACAACATGTTGCTCTCACGTGATAAAAAAATTGGATTGATTTATCTTAGACATATTTCACATGATGTACAAGATATTGTCCAAATTAAGAACCTTATAAAATATTTTTATACGTTAATCAAGTTTTAATGGACTAAAAAGGTATTTTTAAACTAATTTCGCAACATTTATTTATAACAAGGCTCTCACTTAACATAAAGAAAATAAGGTATTCTTTATTTAATATTGATTAAACTATTGATTTTTTATATGGTTTCATTTTCAAACGAAGCTTTTTTAACGACATAAAGAGAAATTATAATGTATTACCATTATGTTGTTTCATAATATATTTTCACTTCATATCGGTTTAAAATACTTTTGGGATTTGCGTCATTACGTATAACTGTTAATAACATTAGCTGTAACACAGTAATAGATAATATTCTAACAAGATAGATTCTAAAGTATTTTAAAATATATTATATATTATTTAAAAAAAAACCTCGAAAAGATATAATAAAAAACAAAACTCGAGAAGAAATTCTATCCCGCTTCTACCAAACGATTTATTTGTTTTTCGTCGTAAAGCATAAATTTGTACAGATATTCAATACAAATTTTTATTTCATTCCGCAAAAAACATCTGCTTTTGGTTAGTAGATATGCAAAAAAGGAAAGCAAAATGTATATCATAACATTAAATTAGTGATTATTTAGTGATATTTTAATATCCATGAATTCTCAATAGAAATTCGGCAAAAAGTTTTCAACTCAAACAGCATTCTGTAAGTAAAATTAATCTGGCTTTACAGCTTCCAAAAAGATTATATGCTTATTTAAAATAAATTTGATTTTTTTATTTTCATCGTTTGTATTAATTATACATATATTTCATTGTTTTCTTTTTATATTTTAGTTAGATTTCTAATAAGAATATCAATTGATAAATTCCATATATTATTTGTAAAATATATAGAATTATATATTATTATTTATTAAATGCCCCATATATTATTTATAAAATATGAAATAATATATTATTATGTATTAAATATCCCATATATTATTGATACAAAATATAAAGAAATGGTATCATCTTTTGTCATAAAATACAAAATTTATGGCACGATTTATTATTTATGATTTACAAAATGTAATACATGAAAAAGATGAAAGGATTTTTTATGCAGACATGAAATTTTTAATTAATTAATTTCTTTGTCTATTTAATTCATCAGATTGTTAATCAGTATTATAGAAGTTTATCTCTGTATGCTTTAATGCATTTTTAACATTATATCATCACTATTTAAGTTTAAAACTGGAATTAATGCAGATAATTTTATTCGACATTATCTATTTTTACATAAACAGCATTTTTACTAGGATTTTGTAAAAGAGGATTGAGAGTTTCATTTCAAAAATTAAAAAAAGGAAATACTCCTATTTTTATCAAATAATACCATTAATAAAATTTAGAAATTTTATTTCATTTTTCTTCTCGCATTATAAATAAATTCTGAAACGAAATTTTTATCCAGATATAAAAGTCCTCTTTATTTTATATTCTGCAAATTTGATTGGAATAATCACAGATTAATTCCATTAATAATAGCATTCCTCAAAAGAAATGAGCATTTTCATTAAAATATTTTGTTTTAAAAACTGTGTTACCATAAAATTTCCAAAAAAATTCTGATACAAATAATTTAAATTAAAGTAGAGAAAAGCGAAAGTTTATTAGAATAAAAATAAAAATGTATTTGCTGAAAAATAAACTTTTTTTTTTTTATAATTCTAAAAAAGTAAATAAATAAAAATAGAAGTAAGAATTTTCTGTCAACTTCAGGAATCAAAATTAATCACCAGACAATTTAATCAGCAACATTCATTCTATTAAGTGAAGAAAAAAATTCCACACATTATTCTGATACAAATTCTGATGTTGCCAAAGAAAATGACTTATTCCGTTATTCTATGAAGCAAAACTCGCATTAAGTAAAGAAAATAAAGAATAAAGGTAAAGACATTCTTTATCATTCTTTCTGACTTACGTCAGTTTGCTTCAAATGAACCTGATTTCTAGCATCAACCAATGAGGTCTCAAACCTTTACTAGTATTTTTTTCCTATAGAAGATGGTTCCTCTTCCTGTTGGATCTTGTATCGGCTTAATGGCGTTCTTTTTATAGCAAGTTGTTACAGTTACGAATAAATTGCTTCTACTGCTCCATTTTTTCCATCCTCCAGTGCCATTGGAGTAAATGTTCAAAAAATAAAATATGCTTTGCTTTCGCCTCTATTGCATTAAGTTGAGAGCGGAGAGACCTTTTCGGCCGTTAATTTACATATGGGGGATTCATTTCGTGCTTGCAAAAATATTTTGCTTAGCTAAAATGCAAAGCAAAATCAAACAAAAGTTAGATTACCATGAAAGCTGAAAAATAGCGAGCTATTTATTCCTTTCGAAAGCTATATACATCATGTCTGGGACGCTACATAAAAGAAACGATCTCTTCCCACCTTTTAGAATTTGTTGCATTTTAAAAGGGTATAAAAACAAAATAGGAGTTGTTTTGAATAAAGAAAACTTTTCGAACAAAAAATAAATAAATAAATAAAAAGCTAATGCTGTCGAGCTCAGACAATTTCTTATTCAAATCCTACGCATTTCTAAAATTTTAGCAACAGATGCTTGAAAAAAATTCCAAAATCCTAAAAGCATTTGGTAAAGATTTTATTTAGAATTGAATAGGATTTTCTCTCTATAGTGTATATAAATATATCGAATATATTAGTGTTTAAATTTAGCATGTATCAGTACTATAGCATATAATATATACGTATTCTCACATAAATCGTGATATAATATAGACAGAATTAGAATTACTTTTACAAATTTAAAAATAAATAAATAAATAATTTTCAATATTTGGTATTTTTGCTAGTTTTAATTTATAGTACAAAATCAATGTGAATATATTATAATTCCACTATTATATATTGTTCATTATTTACATGTTTTATTCCTATTCAAGTCAGGAATTAAATTTTTATATCATCTTTTTTTTGGAGTTAAAGAAGTATAAAGATGCAAAAAAAAAAATATATATATATATATAATAAAGATTATTAAAAAAGAGACACAAAGCAAAAAAAATCCAGTTTTTTTTTTGTTTTTACTTAAAATATTGTAAAATTAAAATATTCCGAAAAATTCCACAAAATATTTGTTAAATGAAATAACAAATATAATTTATAATTTTGGTTGCCATAGTGATTTTGTGTAGGTATCTTAAATACAAATTTATCTTTACCAAATAAATTAACAACGTTTATGAATATTCAGCTATAACTGTATGGATAAGTGTCGAATAGCTCATTCAAACATCATTCGATCTGTATTTGACGTTATATAATATTAAAAATATAATCTAATAAATGAAATGGCAAATATAATTTATAAATTTTGTTGCCAAATTACCTTTTTTCTGTAAATGGTGTAAAAAATTGATTTTTATCAATTATATACAAAAGTATTCAGCCAGCGAATCTCCATGAAATGGTATCAAATAGATTAACTGTGCCTTAATCTACATTTTCTTTTATAATTTTATCTATATTAAATAAACATAATTATAACTATTTGAATATATCTCGGCTATAGCACAATGGTAGTATGGATGCAATGACATACAATTTCTTGTATACTTAAAATAGTATTCTCGTTTAATGTTATAAAGGATCTATTTCGATATAGATCTTTTAGCTTTATGTTGTGATCAAATGATGAGGACAATACCCATTCTGAGAAACTTCCAATCTATTCTACTTTTTTGATTTTTCGTTCATTCATAAGCAACAAAAAGCATTTTGTGACTTTTCGTTTTTAAGTCCACTTTTGTGCATGTAGAATAAATTTAAAAATGTATCATTGCAATCATTAAATTAAGAATTACGATTAGGAAGACAAAATAATAGAAAGTATAATATATATAATTTCAAAAAAAGGATAAAAGAATTTCTATAATTGTTTTTATTGTCATTTACGGCAGCTAATTTCCATTAACAAAGTGTGATAGAATCTATTAGTTAAATGATATAGAATATATTCCTAGAAAAATGACCCATTTTAGATAACACTGAATTCCAAACTTTTCCAAGAAATATTTTTGGTCAATAAAATTAATAATTTTGTTAATTAATATATATATATATATATATATATATATAATATTTATATCGAAACATTCATTTCTGTGATGTCTTTACAATTATTATTTTTCGAGCAATTTCATTGGTTTGGATGCTTATAAATAACTGTGTCACTACAGAAAATAAATATCGGCTGAAAACATTATGTACTCACTCTGCTTAAACGGTTTTACTATTTCTTAACTTTTAAGTAAATATAAATATTAAGTATATTAAGGTCAAAAAGAATATACTGGTAGTTTAATTATTTCTTATTCTGAAAAAACTAGAATTCTAGCTTTACTCACATTTTATTTTGCTGATTTCCAAACAAAATTCCGAATACATTTATTCTTTTAAAATTCTCTTTCAAACGACAATTCATATTTATTTAATCTTCAATTAAATATTAATGATTCCACGTTTGCTAACATATGAACTACTTTCAGTAAAACAAATTCTCATTTTGTAATTCCAGCTCCATTTCAAACAAAAGCTAATTGCAGAATCTTTTGCCAAACGATTTCTTATTTATGAATAAAAGAACATATTTAAATATGACAGTTAACGGCAAAAGAATTTCTGAATTTAAATATTTAAATCCTTAATTCATTTTCCCCGGAGAAGTTTTGAAGCAATGATTTGGCCGTGGGCCGACATTTCTTCATTCTTCTACAACAAGCCATCTTCCTTTTTAAATTTCTCGCTGGAAGATAAGGAATGCAATTACAAAATCTTCAACGAATTCCACATTCTTCAGTCGAACGCAGATTTCTTAAGGAATCTGCCTGAATACCGACAACTCTTTATTAAGCTGCATTTTAAAGCCGAAGTCTCGACAAGTGTTAGCACTTCACAATCTTTAGAAATATGAGAAAAATTGTTTGGTCGGAATTATCACCTACTGTTTTATTTAAACTTATTATAAATCAACACTTCGATGACAGATTATGGTACGCTATTTCTTCCATTTTCATTTTCTGCAGACAGTGGTCAGACGATTTTTTATTCTATATCAAATTAGAAATAAACATTTCATCAATTGATAACCGTCTGAATAATTAATTTTTTATGCTCTAGTATGTTGCAAATTAAAACCCCACTAGCGAATTGCAGTCTATTATTTAATTTCATGTCTAACTAGCTGAACATTTACAAATATGCTTCAAATTATTAACTCTTTTTCTAACATGTTATATATTTTCACTTCAGTGACACATTGTATATTGATAATGTTTTTATTGATGAAGTAAAACATTTTAAATTACGATGCATGAGTTACGTGTTAATTATTATTAGTACGTACGATGATTTTTATTTAGGTTATATCAAATTAACAAATAAATATTTAATCAAATGATTATTATATTATTAACTAATGTTTTGGTATGTTGTTAATTAAAGCCTCATTAATGGATTTCAATAATTGATATTTTAGATTAAAAATAGAATTTAGATTAAAAGAAAAAAAAAACAAATATATTGTTGTTTTTTACTTATTTTAATAAATTTAATTGAGAAAAAAACAATAATGATCCAGTAATATTAAGACTAAAACTTTCCATTAAAAGTTGAAAAACTAGGTTTAAAATATATTTCAACAAATCCCTGATTTATTCGTGTTCTTGATAGAAAAAAAACACACTCCTTATTCTTCGCTATTTTATTCTTTGTTAAATGAAGCAAATTAAAATTCCTTTTTCCCCAGTTGGCAATTACTTAAATGAATTGTTCATACATGTATTAATCAAACATTAGAATACATTTTTCTGAATTTTATTGCTTGATAATTAGGTTCATCCCTTTTATTTTAACAAATATTCTACTCCAAGTTGTTTTTAATGATGTTCTTTTGATTAAAAAAAGCTCAAAACATTTTTTGCGTCATTTCTGGAAGTATAAAGATATGTAAGTAAATATTTTTGCTTTGCAAGAAATCTATTATTTTAAATTAAGAATTTCTTTCTTTGTTTTAATTATTTTGTGCTTATTTTTGTGTTTAGCAACAACTTCAGAATCAGAATAATAATTTTTATTTTTATCAACATAATATACACACATTCTTCAAGGGAAAAAAACATTTTATATTTTAGTATTTTAGGAATAATTATATCTGAAGTAATTTTTTATCATTTTTTAAATTCTGAATTATAAAATACTTTACTGAAGAGCACGCTCATTAATTTTAAGATATATTGCATTTTACATATTTGGCAATGAAATATTTAATCTGAAAATAACTAATCTTATACTCGAATAAAATATAATTAAATCTCCAAAAATAAATGATGCGCCTTATTTTTTTTATTCAAAAGTAATTATTAATCTAGATAATTCTTTTTTTTCTTTCTTGAGAAATGTTTCATTATGTATAGGTTTATGCTTCGGCAAATTTTTCAAGTATTACAATGGTGGCCAAATTGTGGAAACTTTTGAAAATCTTTCTAACATATAATAAGCATGCTTTCTATAAGCATACTTTCTATGTATATTTGTAGAAAATGTAACATTTCATAAAACGCAAACTCTTATATATAAATTTAAAGAGAGTTTAATGCTGATTTTAATACAGAAAGCAAAATTCAAATATTTGCAATAGAAAAATTTTACTGTTACTGTTATCTGAATAACAAACACATTGATACAGTGCACAGTGTGGCCATTATTAAACTGACAGTGCTCACATAGTTCTGTAGCGCGATCTATTTGCGATAATGACGCCACATTTTGTAGGAAGATTAAACAGGACTGGAGACGAATGATCCCGTGAAAAAAAATTAGTTGCTAAAAATTAAATTGTTTGACAGATGGTATATGTTCAAAAAAGGAAGAGTCACTTTCGGCTTTATTCCTAATCCGGAAATTAAAAAAAGATACAATCCACTAATAATTCAAATAATATCTGGACATGGGAGATTTCTTGCATATTTCAAAAGTTTTGGAAGAACGGAAGAAAATAAATTCATTTGTGGGGAATTGAATTTGTACAAGTGGGTTACAGCTCATTGGGGCCGCAGACCCCACCATCTGTAAATCTAGTAGTTGATACACTTTGGGATGAATGAAAGATACACTTAATAGTTCGTGAAATCGGCAAAGTGATGAAAGAAAGTTCAACAAGTAACGAAAAGTCTTGGTAAAGTGAGGAAACAAAGAAGACGACATTGTATAGATACTGGGAGTGAGTTGTCTGGACCAATCAGGAGACGATGTAACTGCAGGAGGCAGTTACCACTATTTAATGGAATGTATGGAGATCTCAGAGTTAAGATTGACAATAATGATTCAAGTACAGTTGTGATGGTACCAGGTCATCTCAAAACCCTGAAGGATATGATGTTAAAGATTGACAGTTTCATTCCAACTGTTTGAGAGAGTGCAGATGGGGAGGACGACAGTTATATACTACTCCGAAAGAAATGCTAGTTTGACTGATCGGTCAATGTAAGGCTGGAAAATACTTATTCAGCGGTCGACCACAACAAATTCTGTCGATACTGCTACGTTCAGTGGTGGCGGGGTGATCGGCTGTATACAAGAAGAAGAAGTTACGAAAAGTTATTATTATTTTAAAAATTTTTCGGGATCCAGTATCCAGACAGCTGATAGTAAAATGGTCGTTCCTACAGTGGAATTATCAGTGTTGGAAAACTACATTACAAATTTCCAACAATATTTTTATAGGTTTAATCGGTATTTTGAACTGAATTGAGAGAAATTCCTTGTCACGGAATACATTTCACATGAAATCCGCAGCTTTTATTGTACGAGCCATAGCATAAACATGAGGAAAAAACTATACTACATGAATATCATGATACCAAGTAAATTATATCATTCCATCGAAATTACTTGCAGGGAAAGATAAATATCTGAAAGAGATAAGTTACACGAAATAAATTTAAGATACAAAAACCTGACATTTATGATTACTAATCAAAACTAATGATTAAGAATTTATTACTGATTTGTCATATTAAAATCAAAAAATAATTATTTAATAAAATGTTAAAAATTGGTAATAGGCTCACTATGCGCTGTAATGCACTTACTTTAAATGTTGCATTTAACAATACCGTTTCATCAATTTATTATGAATTACTATTATTTAATATTTTAGACAGGAAAAATATTTCATAAGAGTATTTTCAGAAATATTTTTGATTGTTTTTGGAACAAGACAAAAAATGGAATATATCAGATAAATCACAAATTTTTAAAAAATGTATTGAGATTTAGTATTCAACAAATTTATAAACGTAAACACAATTTTTTTTCCGAACGAAATGAACTGAGAAAATTAAAAGAAGCTTATTTTTTAAAAGAACATATTCTTAATGCCAAAAGAAAAATATTTTTCACAACGACAGAAGATTAAAAAAGAAAGGACAACAATTAAAAAAGAAGAAGAAAAACTTGGATAATATATCTCCAAATGAACTCGAAAATAACTTCAAACCATTGAAAATAAGTAATAAATTTCAAAAATGCTTTGTGATTTGGTGTTCCACAAATTTATGGGCGTAAACATAATTTATTTTTGTATGAACTTTTTAAACTGAGAAAATTAAAAGAAGCTTATTCTGTAAAAGAATATATTCTTAATGCAGAACGAAAAATATTCTTAACAAAGAGAGTTAAAAAAGAGCAACAATGAAAAAAGAAGAAAAACTTGGATAATATATCGCCAAACAAACTCGGAAAATAACTTCAAGCCGTTGAAAATGTCCTAAATTTCAAAAATACTTTGAGATTTGGTGTTCCACAAATTTATGGCCTTAAATATCATTTATTTTTTGTATGAATTTTGTAAACTGAAAAAATTAAAAGAAGCTTATTCTTAAAAGAACATATTCTTAATGCCAAACGAAAAACATTCAAAGACAGTAAAAAAAGAACAATAAAAAAAGAAAAAAACTTGGATAATATTTCGGCAAACGAACTCGGGGAAAATAACTTCAAACCATTGAAAACAAGCCCTAAATTTCAAAAATATACTGTGATTTGGTGTTCCACAAATTTATGAGAGTAAACACAATTTATTTTTGTAAGAAATGAACTTAGAAAATTAAAAGAAGCTTATTCTGTAAAAGAACATATTCTTAATACCAAACGAAAAATATTCTTCACAAAAACAGTTAAAAAAGAACAAAAAAAAAAAACCCTTGGATAATATATCGCCAAACGAACTCGAAAATAACTTTACTTAGCATCGTTCTCGATCTGCGTAAACAAACCGAGATAATAACTGACAAAAACAGACGATTTTGGAAAACGAAAGCTAATTACGGAACCGCATTTATGGCGGACACAGAGATCAAAAGAAGATTTTACGACAGTTTTAAACCCACTTTTTCCTGAAAAATTCAGATAAACAATTCGGAATGGCAAAGAACGTGCCTGCTAAAGACCGTTGAGACCACTCCGGAAACCGTAAGATTCTTAGAAGTAACTTTTAACCGTATAATCTTGTTTGTCGAATAATAATTGCTAAAAAGTTCTTTCTTGAAGAACGTTTCGTGGAGTGTATAAACAAGACGCATAATTGGGTTACTGCTTACACAGCTGAATTAACCGTTAGGCCCTGGCAAAGTTTAAGTGAAAAGACATTTATTTTAGTAAGAGTATATTTTTCTGGAAAGCGGAGTTATTTTGCGATTTGATATTAAACAGACTCCGTATGTACCTTTTATTTGAAAGAAATTGTTTTTTGTAATAAACATTTCGTGTATATTAAACGAATTTACAAAATATAAATTATCAGCACATTTCCAAGCGGAATCTAAATACCATTTGAAACCCTATACATTTTATTTTATTTTAATAATACACAGCGTGATCAGCGAATAAGCCCTGATTTCAAAATTAAATATCTCTACAAAAAGATCGATAGAATTATGCGGTGAACTGTACGTTTATTAGCAAAACTGTAAAAATAGTAGACAGAAGTTTAGAAAATTTAGTTATAAAACCCTTTAAAAGATGGCGCTCTGCACTGAAAATTCTTTATCTGAAAGGAGTCTTTTAAAACAACAAGAAAATGATGCTGTCTTTGCAATACAATTTTTTCAAAATGTTCACAGTTCGAAACAATGAGGTGGCGTAATCGAACAATGAAATTGGACATCACGCCTTTCAATGTCTCAACGGAAATGGAATCCTATGCAACACCAATCAACGATTCAAGCTCACCTAGAGCGGCGGGGTTGTTCCTATAGGCAGAGTCTTTTAATGCTGCCCACAGAAAGAAGTCACAAGGAGTCAGATCGGGAGCCATTTTTCATTTTTGACGTCTCACTGAAAGCGTCTATGGGCATTGTGATTAGAGCGACATCTGCTAATGATTTTCGTAACTAAATTTTCTAAATTTTTGTACAGCATTTTTGCAGTTTTATTAATCAACGTACAGTTTACAGCATAATTCTATCGATCTTCATTGTAGAGATATTTAATTTCGAAATCAGAGCTTATTCGCTGATCACCCTGTATATTATTTGATTAATATCATTGTAATATATTTCATTAACTTTTGTTTTAATATAACTACAACGTAACTTCTAGTAACTAATAATAACTTGACAATACTATTTTATAAATTTAACGTAATGTAACGTTAATTGTAAACTCAGTACGAACTAATACATAATTTTAATGTTATATTTTAAATGGAGAAATATATTTTATCCAGAATTTAGATATGGAAACAAGAATCTCCAAAAGTATTAGTTCTGGAAATGAAATAATATAGAAACTATGCTAGATTTAAAATTATATTATATATAACTTATAAACCTTAATTAAATATAAAATTGTATTACGGTTGTGATTAAAATTCCAATTTCAATATCGTTATTTAATATTTTAATTATTTTATGAAAAATAAATGTCCTTGCATCAACAAAATTCGTTTTTATATCGAAGAATTTAACTATACGAGAAAAATGCATATTTATTTCTATTTTCTTGCTCAAAAGATTTCATGAATTTATAATGAGGGTTATAAATGCGAGGTAAAATTTCTGATTTAAATAAATATAAATTAATAAACAAGGCCTTAATTTATAAATTTGAAAGGAATTATAAACAAAAGTGTCTGCACTGTCCCCTTATTTTACAAAAAGATTTCGCATTCACATTTGAATTGTATTTCACAGCATGGCATTAAAATGTTTTCCATAATAATCCTTTAACAACTAAAATATCATTGATTCGGGCGAAAGAAATGATCGCCATAGGCGGCTGATTTAGTAAAACGTGAATATGGATTTCAAATTACATATCTAATATTACTGTCTCCAAGTTGGAACTGTCAACAATAAGCAATCTTATTCAACCAGCTGCTCACATTGCGAAGTTGATATTGTTACAGATACTTTCAGTGTTATTTTGCGATTTATTGGTAGATGAGGAATACAGTTCTTTAGTAGGAAACAATGACAACGTTTATTGAACACGAAGACACTGATACAAGAATGATAAGAGTACTTCTAATAAACATATAATACACAGCACAAGCAGTAATTAGAAGTAAAAACAACCAAAGCATTCATAGCATCCAAATAGAATTCAGCAGAAGGACAGAATCGGATGTACGGTCTCTCTAAACGCCTGCAATTCACCACTGTCTCCTCTCTTTAGCTACATCCAACAACGGACTCATTACTACACGGCTCGATAAAAACTCATAAAGGTCAAGAATCTGCACATTGGTCTCTTCATCAAATACATGACCTCCACACAACTTTTGTGATTCGTCGGACTTATCCAACTATTCATCGTTGCATTGCTATCTTCTCGATGAATTAATACATGAATCGTTTCACAACTGATTTCAACTTGAGGTTGCCGGCCTTTTATAGTAACCGGAGGCGGGTAGAGAAGGTTCCGGAACAGTCAGGCATATCTCGGTTCCTAATGGCTCAATCGTTAACATTTTATAATTTGCCAGTATTATATATCTTGTAGCCAAGCAGCCAAGCCACCGCAAAGTTTAGTTTAGTTATATTAACATCCCGTTGTAAAGCAACCCTATGGCTATTTTAGGACGGACCTCGGAATTTTGAACCACGGATGATGAAGAAGACACCTGAAATAGCACCTCCCGCGCCATATCAGCGGGAGGACGTTTGGCCTGACAGATTTAACTTCCAAAAGATCCCCTTACACGACGGTTCTTCGGTGGACTCGATTGTGGAACCTGAAACCCTTCAGTTCCAAAGCCAATGCCTTACCACCAGGCCACCGTGGCCTCGGCACACTCTTTCAAAAGTGATAGTCTAGCGATTCCAAAATGAATAGTATTAAAAATTATGGAACAAAAATATTATTCGGTGACATAAACAGTTTTTTAAAATTTGTATTAAACTGTTCATAAGATGAAAAATATTCCGTTCAATATAATAGGGACAAAACTGCATCACTGCTTTTCTCGAACCTAAAACCCTCCATTTCGGTAGCCTAGACCTTACCACCAGGCCACCGCGGCCTGCAACTCACCGCAAAACGATCTTTCTTATGATGAAATTACTCATGTTGGAAACAACATTACAGATTCGTAACAATATTCTGCCATCATGTCTTCAAGTGAGATTAATAATAATAACATATTTGATCAAGGAAGAACCACCATCTTAGGACAGACTATCCATTTTACATGATGCAATATCATTGTCTTCAAAGGTGAGACAGCAAACAAGCAAAACCCATCTCATCATATGTACAAACGTTTATTTATTTTTTTGTTCTTATTGCAGCAAACCCAAACCCAATTGTCTGCTATACGAACGACAGACGATTTTCCCGCGGGAAATCACTTTGCCACCCTTTTAGTTACACATTTTTTTGTTGCCGTCATCGTTCCGCGTTTGACGACACATCTGGGGAGATTAGAACGAAGTGTTTTGACGACAGGCACCGAGGTGGAGGGTCGTGCGTCAGAAGAATTAAACGAAAATCGCCCCAAGCGCTGTGATCTGCAAAAACAACAGAAAAGGGGGATGGCTCGAACATCTAAATAACCAAATAAGAGCGAGCCTCGTTACGTGCCTCGTCGACACGGTTGACAGTTAATGGGAAAAGGGGAAATCATTGAAGGGAAGGAGCTTGAAAAAAAGTTTTGTTTCATGGCGGAAAAGAGGATTTTATGATGTAGACTGTAAACTGGCCTGACAGTTTTGAGTTGTGGGTTTGTTACACTGAGGTGAGCTTGGTTTCACGGAGCAATGGGTCTTAAGGATACGAGCATTTGCTTGTTCCTTTGCTAAATAATGGACAGATAATTGAATTTAATCTTCCCTAGAGTGGATTGGGAAAGGTCAGCTAGCATTTAGGCAGCAGGTTTCTGTATTTTGTTGTTTTGAAACAAGGTGATTATGTGAAGAGCTTAAAATGTTCATAATTTGTTTCGACTTTCTCATATAAAAAGAAACAAGAGAAAGTATAATAAACGTCAAACATTTTTATATCAATATTTCGATGCATATTTATTTTTTATATCTTTTTAAAAGTATTTTCCATTGATCTCTGGATTCATAAAATACATTATACTTTGAACTATCCAACGCCATAAAGAAAATACAGCTTATATCTTATATAAAATAGAGCTTTCAAACCTAGACTAGTGAAATGATCCCTCCCCTCTTTATCAGAACGAAAATATAAGCATCTGGATAAAAAGAAATAGGGACTTTTAAAGTCCTTATATAAAGACCATAAAAAATAAGAAGTTTTTAATGACTTAATTCACACTAGGCATCCCAAGAATTAAATGATGGACAGATAATTTAATTTAATCTTTCCTAGAGTGGATTAAGAAAGGTCAGCAAGTATTTAGGCAAGAGGTTTCGGTATTCTGTTGTTTTGAAGTAAGATGATTATGTAAGAGTTTAAAATATTTATAATTTGTTTCGACTTTCTCGTATAAAACAAAACAAGAGAAAGTATAATAAATGTCAAATATTTTGATATCAAGATTTCGATTAATTTTTATTTTTTATATCTTCTTGAAAGTATTTTCCGCTGATCTCTGAATTCATAAAATCCACTATTTTGGGTGGTGTGTCTAATGCTACTTAACCTTTAAAACATGAAACATTCTTTTCAAGACACCTAAATGTTTCCCTTTCTTAAATCTAAATTTATCAAAGAAATCCCTGTTAAAATCTCACTGTTAAAAAACTGAAGGGTAATTTTTTTGTACCTTCTATTCTTATGTTGATTCTTAGACTGATCCATTTCTTATCTCTTATTCTTAGTGAGAAAATTCTGGTGGTAGTGGTGGGTCTAATGCCACCAGGGCATACCAAGCCCGAATGAGCGGAGCTCTTTCGAATGAAGGCAGAAGTGTGCGCCTTTCATTGTTAACGAGCACCATTGAGGTGAAAGGAAGAATTTGCTCGAACACACACGACACAACCCTTTTTAGGAGGCAATCGAACTCATTCATACACTCATTCATCAATCTACAAGTCAGAATTTAGATCCAAATCAGACACCGACTCATCCCTTATTCAGTACAACCAGAGGTATCATTTGTTGTGGGAATTTGGAGGACATTGCAGTCATGACATATTTAATGTGCCCCAACATAAAATCCATTATAATTTGAAATATCCAACGCCATAAAGAAAATACAGCTTATATTTTATAGAAAATACAGCTTTCAAACCTAGAGTAGTGACATAATCCTTCCCTCCTTTATCAAAACGAAAGTATAAGCACCTGGATAAAAAGAAATAAGGACTTTTAAAGATATATATATATATATATATATATATATGTGTGTGTGTGTGTGTGTGTGTGTGTGTGTGTGTGTGTGTGTGTGTGTGCGCGTGTGTGTGTAATAAGCTTTAATTCCTCTCAAAAAGTTAAATAATTTGATTTTTTTATATTTTCAGTATAAATAAAATAAAAAAATACATATTTACTGATATTTTAAATATGATGTTTGAAACAATGATAAAATCAAATAACTATAAAAATATACACCATCTTATTTCTAATAATATAAATATTATTCTACACGTATAAAAAGTAACTACCTTACCTAACATCAAAGTGATTTTTTAAATTATTACTGCACATAAATATATATAAACAATCGAAAAAACTATTTTTAAAAGTATTTTCAAAGTTTTTAAAATTCGGAATTAATGTTTCATTATTTCTTTTACTACCGTTTTATTTTATTATTTATTTTATTTTATTTACTTTACTTTTTTATTTTATTTAAATGAATTTTAAAAATTTATTTAAATAAAATAAAAAAGTAATTCTAAACTATTCCGTAGATTAATTACATTTGCTTATCACACACAAGAAAAACTTTACCTAAGCAAAAAAAAGTTATGCATATGGATTAAATACTTCAGACATATAAAAACAAAAAGAAAAGATCTGTTTTGACAGACAAAATCGATACTTAAAAAAAAAATCGTTTGCATAGCGTCCGAGAAACTTCTTTTCCAACTTTCAATACAATCCCCCGTTGAGAAAACTTTGTGTCCGACCATATTTTAATTCCAGAAATAAGAGAACCCGGTAAGAAAACAAGTTTAATTAATATCGAAGATTTAATACCCGGACGATTGGAAGCGATCGGCCCGCTCTTCTACGTCTTTGTGTTCTTCTAATTAGATATCTAGATATTTTAATAACTTTGATCGCAAGACCTTTCTCTTTCCCCTATTGGAATCTTTCTTTTTTTTAATTTGTTTTATTCCTCCGCCGTCTGGGGGCGCTGCTGACGATTGTTCTCGCGTGCCGAACAAGAGAAAAACGTCAGTTTTTGATTGGGATGGATTAAAAGTGGGGATGAAAAATTTGAAAAGAGGGAAAAGTTATTCTTGGAGGATAAATTATTCATTTTGATGTTATGAATAATCAAGAAAAGGGGGAATGTATATATTTATATATTGAAGCTAATGTTGTGTTAGTTAATTAGATGTTTTAAAAAGAAAGGGGTTTGTTTAAAAGAATGTTTCTGTTTTCTCAATTAAATGAAATTTTAAATTAAGGTAACTTAATGAATTGATTTTTAGATGAGATTTACATTTGAAGCTTTTAAATTAAAAATAAAAACTTGGTAGAATTTTTAATAATATAAGCTTGAAATAATTGTTTTAGTTCATTTAAGGTATCCGACTACGTTCAAATGAAAAAATTTTAACGATTGGATTTAAAAAAAAAACTGTTTAAAACTATGATTTTTAGATGTACTGGCAATTATAATACAAAATACTATAAATACAACAAAACTATTTGAAAGCATAATATATTGTGAGAAGTAGCGAAATTTGTAGAAAATTTTAATGAAATTCAACTAAAGCAGTTAGCATTCTACACAAAATTATAATGCAGCAATCCGACTTTTCTTTATACACAAGTTATAGAACATAATGATGAATGGAATGAACCAAAATCTAAGAGACATTTTGAGATGCAAAGAAGTTATGGTTAAAATATATGTACATGTGCCTTTTCTTCATAAATTTAGAACTTAATTTTTCTAAAAACACCTACAAATGAAAAAAGTATTTCACTAACAATAAATTTTTTGGTTCATTTCATCGCTCATGTTATTTAAAACGCGCTGAATTTTTACCTGAATACATCTTTTAATTTTTGAGATATCATGTTAACGGTGGAAATTTTTTATGAAAATTAAAGTTTTGAGAATATTGAAACTAAGCCAAAAGAGCAAATTAAACTAAATTAAACTAAAATTAATTAAACTAAAGGGTTAATTAAACTAAATTAAACTAAAATTAATTAAACTAAAGGGCAAATTTTAATTGAAAAAAGCAGGTGACCAAGGGTGATAGGTCAGGCCATCTTTTTCCTAGAAAAGATGAACTGTTTGGGGAAGAAAAAAGTCTGAACTACAAGAAATGAGAATTTTTTTAAATTCCCCCTTGTGATCAATAACCACTGTTTTTAACGTAGTCGGATGCTTTAAGATGCATTGTAAAATAAAAGAAAAAATCCCGATCACAAATTTCTAGTTATCATACGCGAGCATTATTATTTTAAAGTCATTATTTGTATTAAGGTATCCGACTGCGATGAAAGAAAAAAAAATTGAAAAATTGAATTTTTGAAAAACTATTTAAAATTACGGTTTCTAATGTATTGTCAATTATAATACAAAATATTATACATACAATAAAATTATTTGAAAATATAATATATTTTGAGAAATAGGAAAATTTGTGGTAAATTTTAACGAAACTGAATCAAAATGGCTAACACTCTATACAAAATTGTAATGCAGCAATCCTATTTTCATTCGTACACCAGTTATAGAATATAATAATGAATGAAATGAACCAACATCTAAAATTAATGTTGAGATGCAAAGAAGTGATGGGTACAAATATACGTATATGTGCATTTTTTACATAAATTCTCAACTTAATTTTTCTACCTATAAATGAAAAAGTGTTTCCCCAACAAAAACTTTTGGTTCATTTCATTGCCCATGTTAGTAAACATATTTTGAATTTTTTATGTAAATACCTCTGTTGGTTTTTGAGATATCATGTTAACGGTGGAGAATTTTTATGAAAATTAAAGTTTTTTATAGTATTGAAGTTAAAGACAAAGTTTAGCTGAAAAAATATGTGACCCTGGGTGATAGGTCAGGCCTTCCTTTCTCAAAAAAAGACAAATTGTTTTGGAAAGAGGAAAGTTTGATCTACAAGAAATTATAATTTTAAAAAAAATTCATCAATGTAGTCAATTTTTAGTTTTTTTTTTTTTTTTTTTTTTCTTTTTTTTTTTTTACGTAGTCGGATACCTTAAATTCAATAAGCAAATGTTCTGCACAGGAAAAAGTATTTGCTGATAAAAAAAAACAATGGAAGAAATAAACCAATAAGATGTGGATAAAATGCTCTGTTATCTTTATCATGTGACATGACGTTATGCGAATTGATTTCTTTACCTGGAAAGAAAGATGTTTTATATTTCGGTTTCCTGCCTTTTTCTTAGGATATTATGTACCGTCGATGAAGGAATAACCTTCCAGCGGGCGCGCGTATGTGAGAGATACACTAAAGAGAAATTTCGTTTCATAACTTTAGATCTGGTGGCACTGGGAAAACCTGTCCGCGGCTATTTGTCCCCCTCCCAACTTTCAGTTGTCGTCGTAAGTTTGTGGCGTTAATAGGTCTCTGCCGATCAAATATTTGTATTTTAGAGATACGCTCGACCGTTCATGTAGGTTTTTGTCACATCCGATTTTGCTTGATTTTACAAATAAATCCGTGCTGTTTTAGACTGGCGACAGCTGGCAAATGCACTTACGAAGGGAAATGTTGAAAAAAAGCACCCACATCATTAAAAAGTGTGCTAAAATGAAAGGTACTAAAGAGAAAAGCCGAACTAGGCATTGAAGAAGTGGAAGATACGTGGAAAAATAGATGCCAAAAAGAAAAGCGAAATAGAATCACGAGGTTCGGTTGTGAGATTTGACAGAAATTTATATGTTTGGAGCACACTAAACATATTTGCTCAGATTGCAACGCTGCAATGAAATAACAATGAAACTATTTTCTTCCTTTTCATGTCTAATTTTCAATTACTTTTTCCTTTTTATACATAAGTTCTGTATTTTTTTACACTTCTATAGTTTATATGAAAAATTTTCTGTCAAAATATCGACAATTTCATTTATATTAATTTTAAATCAATCCAGTTAACCTGTGGTCATTTTACATTGTTATTGCAATCTATTTTTATATTGTTTCTGATTCTTTTTAAGTAAAAAAATGTTTAAAGTGATTGTAGTCCTAAGCTATTTACAATATAATTTTAATAGTTACGCTTTTGAAAATTTACATTTTACTATAGCGTATGTGGGAAATACGCGCGACCTATCATGTTGGTATGACGGCCGCGCCCGCTGGAATTATAAACAAAAAGGTTTCTAAGAAGGTTATTTTAACGACGAAAAGGTGGAGATGATATATTGAACAAGCAGTAAAGTGTGAAACAAAGATGAAGAAGATATAGAATATTCGTTGCTGTTTTTTTCTCTTTCATGCACATGGCGTTAAAACTGACATTTCTATGAAAGCCAGATCATGAATAGATAGAAGGTTATTTGAGATTCAAAGAACCAGTCAGTCCGGGAAAGTCTGAAATTTTTGACTACCCATTGACTGTCATGCCAGTTACATCAAAAGTACGTCAAAGTAGACAAATAGTCTAGAAGACTATGTTGCTTTTCTTAAAGATAAATTAAGGTATCCGATTACGTTCTGATGAAAATTTTTGCAAAAGGGATTTTTTAAACATGATTTAAAACTACGGTTTTTAAATGTATTACCAATTATAATGCCACAAAATTATTTGAAAATATAATGTATTTTGATAAATAGGAAAATTAATAGTAAATTTTCATGAAGTTTAACCAAAACGGTTTACACTTTACACAGAATTGTAACGCAGCAATCCTGTTTTTCTTTGTACACAAGTTATAGAATATGAATATGAATGAAATGAACCAAAATATAAAGAAAATCTTGAGATGCAAAAAAGTTATGGATAAAAATATACGTATATATGCATTTTTTCCATAAATTCATAAAAAACACCTATGAATGAAAAAGTATTTCGCTTACAACAAAACTTTTGGTTCATTTCATTGCCCATGTTATTTAAAACACAGGCTGAAATTTTTATGTAAAAATTGCTATTAGTTTTTGAGACTTCATGCTAATGGTGGAGAATTTTTATAAGCATTAAAGGTTTGAGAAAATTGAAGCTAAAGACAGAGTTTAGCTGAAAAAAATCTGTAATCCTGGATGATAGGTCAGACCTTCCTTTTCCTAGGAAAATAAACTGCTTTGGTCCGAGAAAAGTCTGAACTATAAAAAATAATAAGAATTTTTAAAAAATCACAAATGTAGTCAATAACTAGTGTTTTTAGCGTAGTCGGATACCATAATGATTGAAACTGTTTCCATTATGTACACATTATTAAATACAGGTATTTACAATGACGGTTTTTGTAAATGCTGATAATTCTATTTGTTTTTAATGAGATATTCTTATTACTCTGACATGAAGAAGAATATTATTTAGAATTCAGTCATACTTCAAACAACACTGATGCTGTTATCCATAAAAGTAATTTACAAAAACATTTAAGAAATTCAAATTTTTTGCTTGTCAGAAATACATTAAGATTGTATTATATCAAGAAAAATTCACTAAATAGAAATAAAAGAGTTATTTTTTTCATTTACACACCATAAAGTTCCACATATTGGAATAGTATGAGCATGAAAATAATAAGAAATGCGTTTTGTTCAGTGATAAAATGTTTTTCAGTTCGTGCTAAAGCTATAAGAATTCGAAAATCAAGTTTCTGAAGCCGAGACTTTACCACCAAGACACCGCGGCCGGACAATGTATCTAACAACCTTAGTTTTAAATAGTTTTGAAAAATATCCAATTTTTCAAAAATTTCCCTTCGAAAGTAGTCGGATACCATAAAACTTCAGTAAGAAGACATAAAGAGGTTTATACAGGGTGATCAGTGAATAAACACAGATTTCAAAATTAAATATCTCTTCAAAATATATCTATAGAATTATGCGGTAAACTGCGCGTTTATCAGCAAAACTGTAAAAATATTGTACAAAAGTTAGAAAATTTAGTTACAAAAATCCTGAACAGATGGCGCTGAAAACTCTTTCTCTGAAAGGAGTCTTTAAAACAATGAAGTAATGCTGTCTTTGCAATCAAAATACAATTTTTTCAAAATGCTCGCCGTTCGAAACAATGAGGTGTCATCGAACACTGAAATTTGACATCACGTCTTGCAATGTCTCAACGGAAATGGAATCACATGCAACACCAATCAACGATTCAAGCTCATCTCCCCATAGAAAGAAGTCACAAGGAGTCAGATCGGGAGTCATTTTTCCTTTTTGACGTCACACTGAAAGCGTCTATGCACATTGTGATTGGACCTCCATCTGTTAATGATTTTCGTTACTAAATTTCCTAATCTTTTGTAGAGCATTTTTACAGTTTTGCTAATAAACGTACATAATTCGATCGATCTTTGTAGTAGAGATATTTAATTTTGAAATCAGGGCTTATTTGCTGATCACCCTGTAGATCTTCAAATTAAATATGAGCCTCACATTTACGGACATATTGCCCAAACCCTTTTTATTAGGCTAAAAATAGCGATATAAGGTTTCGCACATTATTTCTGTCCGTGTCTGTCCGTGTGCAATATTTTACACATTCTCGACCGCTGATTGTGATTTAAGAGGTCACAGCCCCTTACATAAAGTTGCAACTGTTGGTTAAGGCCTGTGGGAGGAGGAAATGAAACCGCCAGACGATTCGATTCTCGGATCGATGCCCCCGTGTTCTCCGGAAGAACAGAAGTTTCGAACATTCGCAGGGAACTTGCGGATAACTAATGGGACTTATTGAAACAATCTGCGGCAGAGATCATTAAAAAAAGAGTTTTCTTTGTCGGGGTTGCCGCCGTTAATCTGCTGCGTCTGGGAAGAGGATTTTATCTGTTTCCGACACTGTTTTTCGCCTGGAAAGTTAGTTTGAGAAGTTCTCATAAAATGTGGTGTTGTTGACGATGGAAGATCTAAGCATAAGAAAAGAAAATGCTCAGTTTAGGAATTGGAGGAATTCAACCTTTTAGAAATCGTAAAAGCCTAAAAAATTAAATAATTTCCTTCCATAATGTTATACAGTTTATTAATTATCTGTCATAATTAGTATTGTAGTATAGCATTACAGTTAGAGTAAAAGTAGTGTTACATTTAGAATAAAAATAGTGTTACATTTAGAGTAAAAGTAGTGTTATATTTAGACTAAAAATTGTGTTACATTTGAAGTAAAAGTAGTGTTACAATTAGACTAAAAATAATGTTACATTTAAAAATAGTGTTACATTTAGAGTAAAAATAGTGTTACAGTTAGAGTAAAAGTAGTGTTACATTTAGAGTAAAAATAGTGTTACATTCAGAATAAAAATAGAGTTACTTTTAAAGTAAAAGTAGTGTTACATTTAGAGTAAAAATAGTGTTACATTTAGAGTAAAAGTAGTGTTACATTTAGAGTAAAAGTAGTGTTACATTTAGAATAAAAATAATGTTACATTTAGAGTAAAAGTAGTGTTACATTTAGAGTTAAAGTAGTGTTACATTTAGAATAAAAATAGTGTTACATTTAGAATAAAAATAGAATTACATTTAAAGTAAAAGTAGTGTTATTTTTAGACTAAAAATAGTGTTACATTTAGAGTAAAAGTAGTGTTGCATTTAGAGCAAAAGTTGTGTTATATTTAGAGTAAAAATAGTGTTACATTTATAGTAAATATACTTAAATAATTATGATGAACCTACATGATTAAAAATTCTGTGAAATAATAGATGACATTCTGTTGTTTTATTTTATTTACGAAAGGAGTTTATTTTTAATTGAGTTTTTTTTGTGATGTTAACGGTGGAAGATTCAAGCATAAAAAAAGGGAAATGGTCACTTTCGGAATGGAAGGGGCCATTCTAAATTGGAGGTTAAATTTGGCATAGATGAATCACAAAATTTTAAAATCAGCTAGATATCGATTCGTAACTTTCCTTAAGTCACTGTTTGTACTTTTCAAGGAATATATGATATTTAAGTAACCATGGCAAGTGTAGCGTGGGAGATGACCGTTGTTAAAATCCACACTGAAATGAATTCCAACAAGAAGTGTTTTAACATATGATGTACCTTTTTGATAAGGAATGTATTTGTCCATATTTGATTATTGCAATCCTCCCCCTAATAAAAATAACTCGCGAAAAAAATAAAGATGTCCCCTTTTCAAAATGATATCTTCAATTATGTTTTAATATACGTAATCGAATACCTTTTCACGTGGCAAAATTCACTCCGTTATAAACCGTATTCACAAATACCAAGACCTCTTCAAGGTTATACAATAGATGAGACCAAAATGCCAATCAAAATCAGAGCTTTTAAAATTATTACTTCAAAAGTCCCTCAAAACTGCAGTTCTCGAGAAGGAAAACAAAACCTCAGGACCCAGACAGACTCTGCAGATTGTGACTCTACAGTGATTGTTTATTTGCTGATACATGTCACACAAATGTTCTCCATGTCATTTATCAATCTTTTCTTTTTAGTTTGCATTCTCATTTCCCTGTAAGTTCAACCCATAGTCAGCATTTGTTTAAGTATTATTGTTCCATCCATCTAATTATTAGCTCACCAAAAAACTGAATGCAATCGTGTAAGATTCGACACCAATGGGATTCTCTCTGGAGATACCTGGATGGTTTGTGTCTCCTTCTTTGTTTAAAAATTTTCTTTTTGTTCTTTTTTTCCCTTTCTTTCATTCTGTGCCCATCCAACTAGTTAAGTAACTCAGAGTTATAGGAATAACTTTAGAATAAATATTAGTAAAATTGAAACATTTACAGCCAAGGAATCAAAATTAAAAAAAATCCGGTCTGAGGACTTTTCAAGGGTCACCCTCAGACAGCTACTCAAGCCAGGGATTTTTTCTGTGAAAGGATTAGTATCATAAAAGTTTTAGAATAAATATGTATTATATTTAGCGTGCGCTTTTATGATAGTAATCTTAAATCCAAAACCTCAATATTCTGGGATTTTCGGGTCATCAGGGGTTAATTTCTTGACGAAAGTCAGACCCTTCACAGAAAAACATGCCAGGTTTGAATCTCTGTCTGAGGATGACCGTTGAGAAAGTCCTCATGCCGGATTCTTTATTGATCTTCATTCCTTGGCTGTAAATGTTTCAATTTTACTAATGTTTATTCTGAAGTTATTCAGTTCATTCGTGTTTTAGTTGTAGCAGCATTATCTCTCGCTAAATACAATGTATATTTATTCTAAATTTTCAACAAATTCCGTAGGTAAACTTCATACATTTCTTTGTTTTTGGATTGATTAGTGTTATAGGCATTATGATCACAGGATTTCACTGTGTTATTCACATGAGCTCAGCATTTTTAAGTATTACAAAAATAAATGATAGACAATCCATACCTTTGTTAACTTAATATTAGCGATACATAAAATTTTAGAGAAAAGTTCTCAATTGTGCTCATATTGGTGAAGCTTTAAAAGAGACGGTTTCTGCATAGTTAACTAAATAATAACTAAATAATTCAAGAACCCTTTATGGTATCCGAATAAGTTAAAAACACTGGTTATCAAAGACATTGGCGAATGTTTTTTTAAAATTATTATTTCTTGTAATTCGGACATTCCTCTTTCGAAAACGGATCTTTTCTAGGAAAAGGAAGCCTGACTTATCACCCAAGGTCATATATTTTTCAGTTAAATTGTGTTTTTAACTTTAATTTTTCCAAAAATTTAATTTTTTAAAAATTTTTCGTTGTTAGCATTATATCTGAAAAACTAATAGAGGTATTTACATAAAAATTTTAAAGTGTGTTTTAAATAATATGGACAATGAAAACAACCAAACGTTTTATTGTTGGTGAAATGCATTTTTGTTTAAAAGTGTTTTTAGAAAAGTTATGTTGTGAATTTATGGTAAAAATGCATATATACGTCTATTTTTACCCTTAACTTCTTTGCATCTCAAAATGTTTCTTATAATTTGATTCATTTCATTCATCATTATATTTTATAACTTGTGTACAAAGAAAAATAGGATTGCTGCATTACCATTTTGTGTAGAGTGTTAATCGCTTTGATTAAATTTCAACAAAGTTTACTACAAAATTTTCTATTTCTCAAAATCTATTATATTTTCAAATAATGTTTTGCATTTATAGTGTTTATAATTAACAATAAATCTAAAAATCACGAACAGTTTTTAAAAAATCTAATTTTCCAAAAATTTTCTTTCGAACATAGTCGGATACCTTATTAAAAAAAAAAAAAAACTGAATAAAAATAAGACATTAGTTTCCGTATCCTCTATACATTACCTTCAATACAATTGTTCTAAATAATATATTACATGCTACTGTACAATATAGTACATATTCCTACTAATGCCTCAAACACATTATATTATATATTATTGCAAACTAATGACCTTTCAATACCAATGCGCAGCAGTATTAAACATTCTCACCATTGTTTGCGTGTTATAATAGAATGTGTTCATAAATGCTGCCTAATGATTCTTTAACGAATAAACGGTGGTGAACATATTCCGTGGATTTTAATTTTTTATAGATTAGTTTTTAAAATAATACTAATTAGAGGCCGAAAAATATTCTTCATTGCATTGTAGAGTTTTAGAATTGCATCATAATTATCATTAATGTCATAACGTAATTATGCGAAGGTATTCACCAGTTGGCGATATTCTCAGAATTTCGCCAACTAATTTGGACGTTATTACATCGTATGGGGCTTTCAAATTATCTCAAAGCCTTATGATATACATGGGCAGAGTAGATGCAATTATAAATATATACATATACTTGCACGCGTACACAAATTCTAACTCCATACACGTATTTACTTATATATGAACACATAAAATTTCACGTTGTTTATATTTGATTAAGTATATCTAACAAAGCATAATATGAGAAAAAATAGTTAATTTAAAAAATGAAGTCTACGGTCGCAAATTTGAAGTTATCATTTAAGAGCATTATTATTTTAAAGTCATATTTTATCTTAATTAATTAAAATAATTAACCGGTTAATTAATTAAAGTAATTAAACGGTTTGACACAATTACGAAACTTCTATAATGTTTAATTTCATTTTCATTTTAAATTTTTCTAGCAACAAAGTTTTGGAGATCTACCGATTTTGAGATGGAAAAAAAAACCCCATCGTTTTTCTAAATATCAATGCAAGGCGTAATCTTATAGTCTCACGATTATTTAAACTGGTTTACGACTTAAATTGATTCAGACAATTCTCAAGATTTCAGAGAATGAATAATATGGAAATCAAATTGCAACTTTAGTTGGCGATAAATAGCCAATTGTGACAACCTCCTATATTAAATTTAATAACCGTAAAAGCGAAAAATAGATGCTTCAAAAGCGATACATCTCTAAGTTGATGCCTACGTATTTTGAGCCTTCAAAAACCACAAAACTAAGCAACATCATGTTATCACCTGAAAATAAGACAAAATTACTTCATTTTGAAGAAAATATATAGATATAAATCAATCGCATTCTTCATATCAAGTTGCAACATATTTATTTTATACAAGTTTCTAAAATTTTATTCAATTTCGATTTTTTTAAAAATCAAAAATTATCTTTTTAAATGTAAAATTAATATTAATTCACGTTTTAATAGCATTTATTCCTCAATGGCTACAAATCAAAAATATATATTAACCTATTATTCACTAATAAAAAAAAGGTAAATTTTAGCGATTATATAACTTTACTCTCTTTTGATACAATAGATGGCGTTACCTTATTAACGTCAAGGTATATTTCCCATGATCCTTCTTGGTGGTCTTTATTGGATTGTATTCTAAGTGAGTGTTTGTGTATTTTCGTGTTGGTGTTTGTTTTGTCTCACGAAGTGAGGAACTTAGAAAATAATTAAATTACTGTTCTTGAAAACCGTCTATTATTTTTATCTGACTTATAATGAAGTTATAAAGAGTCTCTTCCCAATACAATATATAAAGATGGTAAAACAATAACAAGGTAATTGTGATAAAAGAGGATTATTTAAATCATATCTTTTTCCCATAATTTTCAATGTTATGTATTAAATGTTATGGTATATTTTCTGGTTTCTATTTTATGTATTAGGCACAATTCAATGAATTCATGTTCAATTCAGTTTATGCAAATCAGCCCATCATTGTAGAAATATTATTAAAAAAATCTGTGGTGATATCTTAATAAGCCAGATAACATGCACGGGAATGATCAATTGCTTTTGTCCTGTGGTTGTGTTATTGGGCTTCAGACTCGAAGGTCCCAGGTTCTATTCCGAGCACATCTCACCTTCCACAAATCTTTGAACAGAAGAAAGCTCTAGTTTCTAACTACATGAATTCCGTTTTTGTATAAACCAGTTACGATTATAAAATATCGGCTCAAACAATTGAGATTATACCTTACTTTTACTTGATAAATCTGATTTTTAATATAAATAGCATATTACTAAGAAGTGTAAACGTGTATTTATTTGTAAACATAATAAATGGGTCAATTTTATGCAAGAATACAGAAAATTCATTGAAAATTTTTTTAATTGAAACGTTTCATATTAATGTTGCAAAAAGAATGGGTTAAAATATCTTCAGATACCAACAAAAATTGGTCGAATCGGTACCTCGACTTTAAAGAGCATAATAAAAGTCAAAACACATGCAACGAAATATTGACTTTCTTTCCATGCGAAATATTAAAAAATCATTGGTATGTTCTCAATTTTTTGAGGTAAAAGTCTATTCATGTTTCTTTAAAATGCTTCTGAAGTATTTCAATTTAGAAGTTTTTCTTTGATTTTTCTTTATTTTTACTTTAAATTAAACCATTTGTTACGTGTAAAAATAAAAATATATTTGCACTTATCGGTAATATGTTATTTATATTTAATGTCGGATTTATCAAATAAAATTAAGGAGTACTCTGAATTGTTTGAGCCACTGTAAATATAAAAAAAATATTTAATATGTTTTTTTCCAGTTGATTGAATAAAAATTAAATTAATTGATGACGGAAACGAATAGATAATTAAATGAAAAAGAAATAAAAATGGAAAAAGAATAACCGAAATGGCTACTTCTTATTCTTATTTGCAGCATTTCTAAATTTAAATGAAAACATTTAGTAAATTTAATTTATCATCCCTTTTTAAACACAAAAAATATATATTGAAACAGTTTTAAAACTAATTATGGATGACCGAACAATTTGCAGATCCACTGCAGACGATTTTGCAGAATATTTATTAACATCGTCTGATCTTTTAACTGTTCGTGCGAAAAATTTGAATCAATTAGTCACGTTTTCTTTTGGAACATTCAATATTATTTAAAAATGAAATCGTTTGCATAAAATGAAAGCGGATTAAATTAAGATGAAGTGAAGAAATGCAACGAACCATTAAATTCACTTTCTAGTATTCATATTTTAAAGACGTTTTCGTTTTTGTGCAATGTGTCGTGAAAGGAGCAAAGCTTCTTGCAATTTAATAGCATTTTATGCGTAGCTTTTCTTATTATTTAACAGTTCCGCTTCAACGATTTCTTAAATTCTTATCATTAAAGTAAGTGTTGAAAATATATTAAAGTATTTAAGCACCTAGACATTAATTGATTTGAAATAATCTGAGCAAATCTCTGTTGAAAAGTTTTTTTTTTCAAAGCGAAGGACGTTTTGCTTTAATCTCTTTTTAATAAAATCTACGCTTTTAATCGCAATTTATTGTATTATTATTTGAAGAATGTTGAAATTGTTTAAAGATATTGAATGAAAGTACTTTTTAAAATATGCAAATAAGTAATTTTTAATAGAAATTAATAAAAGTTTGAAAATGTGTTTTTTAATGTAAGACATTTGCTAATAATTTCGAAAACGTTATAAATTCCTTTAAATATGATATATGATTTTAATCTGTATTTAATAAACTTCTCAGAAAATTTTACTAATTAAATTTACGCAATAATTGCTAGGCAGTTTGTTTTTATTGACATCAAACAAAAGGAATGTCTTCATCTTAATTTGAAATATTATTTCTCCTATAAATAATCGGAAGAATATATAATTTACAAAAGGTTTCTAGAATTTGCTCACATTTAGTCTCAAATGTCTTACCCAGATGAAACCATTATACAAAGGATGTTCAAATGAAATGGTACGAAATGACACGTTGGGTATAAAAGAAGATTTTATTCAAAGTATACAGCATGGGTCTGAGCATAATGATTCTATTGATTATCGAGGCACGGTGACCTTGTGGTAAGGTCTCGGCTTCGAAACCGGAGGGTTTTAGGTTCGAGACTGGATTCCACCGAAGAACCGTCGTGTGAGGGGGGTCTCTTGCACGTTAAATCTGTCATGCCAAACGTCCTCCCGCTGGTGTGACGTGGAGAAGGGGGTGCCAGTTCAGGTGTCGTCCTCGTCATCTGACCGTGGTAAAAAATGACGAGGTCCGTCCCAAAACAGCTCTAGTGCTGCTTTACAATGGGACGTTAATATAACTAAACTAAACTCCATTGATTATCGAGCAAAAGGATTACGAGAATTCATGAGGTCTTGACGATACCCGGTACTTTCTAGCGTTCTTGACTTCGCAGTACGAGTTGAAGAGTTTCCGTTTCATGTGTTTTTTCAGGACCCTTAATTCTTGTGTGTACTGAGAGACAATCTGAATACTACGCATATCCATCAAAAATAAAATACCAAGTTATTCAAGGAGGATGTGATTATGTTCCATGGTAACACACGCCCACAAGTCTCCAAGATCACACTGGTGGAACTGGCCGAACTGAAGTGGAAATCTGCCTTACAGCCCAGACATGTCACCCTGCGATTTTCATGTGTTTGATCCAATGAAAAAACATCTGAAAAGGCAGCGCTTCCACTCGTACGTCGATCTGAAGGACATGGTCACATGAGTTCTGAGAACAAGGAATCCTTCTGCTCGTTAATGTGCTCAGGCCTCTAGTGTATCCTTTGAATAAAGTCTTCATTATTAACACAGTGCCATTCGTACCTTTTCGTTTGAACACCCCTTGCATTTTTCTCATACCATTATTAAAAAAATATTTAATTCCCAAAACGTTTTTCAAAATTTGGTGATTTTTTGAAGTCTAAAAAAATTATCACTTGTCAGGTTAATTTCGACATTTTATACTCTTTGTTCTTTCCGATGCGTAGCTGTGTACGCCAAAAAATGGCAATTTTGTTTTTCATTTGCTATTTTTTTCTTTTGTTTTCTCAATATAGGTACGTTGACTTTTTTTTAATACTTTACCATGTTTCTTTGTGTAAATATTCGCAATTTTAAGAAACTTATATGAATGGTTTCTGTGGAAATACATCAAAAAGGCAATTTATAGCCAATCCTAGAATGCCAAAATCTATCTTATGATATTATGGCAAACATAAATCAATTCCTTTCTGCGCATGCGTTGTCTTACAGACCGCATTATAACTGGCCTAGTGTAAACCTAATTAAAGGAAAGAAAAATATATTATCACAACTGGGTAGAATTATATTTCATAATACAGAAATATTTTTGTCGATATATCGACAATGCATCTTTCTTTTACTTTTTTATTCACTACTTCTCACAAATATTCAATCATTTAATTCTAATACCGAAATAAAACTCAATAACATTGATTTTATTTTTTATTGGCAATATTGTGACGTTTCCTTAAAACAAAAAAAGGACCGCCGGAAAACCATTTCATGTATACACAGTAAGTACCTCTACATTTTCCACAAAAGCACTCACTAAACAAATCATTTTCTTGCTGAGCGAGTATTTTTCAGAGCGTGAAACCGAACACAGCCAATAAAATAGGATTTTTGAAAATCCATTTTTAGAGTCGGAAAAACTATGTTTTTCAGCTGCTTCAGGTTGCCCTGACAACAAGCTCTCCTCGTTCCAGCTGCAACTCGCTATTTGTCATACGAGCCATAAGCCTCTTCAAGAGAGCTCGTTTCGAACTGGAGTACTCGGTACGTTCTCATTGTTTGGAGCTCGAAACAAAGCTCTCCAGATAAAAGTACTCTCGTTACAGAGGGAGGCTCTTATTTTAAGTCTGTTATTCTACAATTTATAAATGGGTCTCTGAAGTGAGCAGTTGAAAATTCAACTTGGCAGGGGAGGTACTTGAGTAGGATTTAATATGTCACTCCCTAAAGTCCTTATGTGGCAAAATCATTTGTTAGGACCAGAAATAGGAGACTCAAATGCTATCTAGATTTAACATATTTTTTATTACTTCTGTTTCTGTTTTGTAAAGATTTTTAAACTGTTTTTTTGATATAGAATTTCTTTTCAAGGAACTTTTGATTTTTAAAATATATTTCACACTTAACCAGAAATACTTAAGGCATCCGAGTGGCCGCGGAGGCCTGGTAGTAAGGTCTTGACTTCGGAACAGGAGGGTTTTAGGTTCAAGACTCGATTCCACCGTCGTGTGAGGGGGCCTCTTGCACGTTAAATCTGTCAGGCCAAACGTCCTCCTACTGGTGTGGAGAGGGGGGTGCCAGTTCGGGTGTCGTCTTCGTCATCTGACCATGGTTCAAAATGACGAGGTCCGTCCCAAAATAGCCCTGGTGTTGCTTTAAAATGGGACGTTAATATAACTAAACTAAACTGAACTTAAGGTATCCGACTACGTTCGAAGGAAGAAAAATTGAAAAATTAGATTTTTGAGAAACTATTTATGGTTTTTAGATGTATTGTCAATAATAAACTCTATAAATACAAAACCAATTATTTGAAAACATAATATATTTTGAGAAATGGGAAAATATGTAGTTAATTTTAACGAAGTTTAACCAAAATAGTTTACACTCTGCAAAAAATTGTAATACAGCAATCCTATTTTTCATTCTAAGAATGTTATAGAATACAATAATGCATGAAATGAACCAAAATCTAAGAAAAATATCCTGATATATAGAAGTTATGGGTAAAAATATACATAAATATACATTTATTTCCATATATTCGCAACTGAATATTTCTAAAAACAGCTATAAATGGAAAAGTATTTCACCAACAATAAAACTTTTGGCTCATTTCATTGCCTGTATCATTTAAAACACACGCTGAAATTTTTATATAATCACCTCTATTAATTTTGGGGATATCATGTGAATGGTGAAGAATTTCCAAGAAAATTAAAATTTTGAAAATTGGAAGCTAAAGACAAATTTTACCTGAAAAACAAATGTGACCCTGGATAATATTTCAGGCTTTTCTTCTCTTAGAAAAGATAAACTGTTTTAGAAAGAGAAAAATCTAAGCTACAATAAATAATAAGAATTTTATATTTTAAATTTATAATTTAAAAATAATTTAAATTTTAAAAACCTCTAATGTGGTCGATAACCAGTGTTTTTAACGTAGTCGGATACCTGAAAATTAATCTTTGGAGATTCACAAAGCCAAGTTGATCTCAATTTTTATTTAAGATATTTTCAAATATTACTTAATATATATAAATAAAAATGATTTTTATCTGTATGTATCTTATGGGCTGCAGTACCGCTCATCCGATTACGATAAATCTTTGAATACTTATTACTTGCACTTACGAATTGGTTATAGGTATAGTAAAATTATCTATATAAAAATATTATATAGATAAAATTACTATAAAAATATAAAAATATCTATATAAAAACTATTTTTGGATCTGTTCACCGCATCTATTAATTATGGATTAACCGCCAAATAACTCGCCAAGGAGACGCAACAGATTCAGTAAAGATGCTGAATTCAAGCTAAATGTTAATATTTCATAGTTACTGTACGTAAAAGCAATGTAAATCTTTCTCTGAGGTAATGTATTACCTCTAATAAAATGAGGTAACCTCAATTTTATTAGAGGTAATAGTGCGAGAAAGTTTTAGGGCAACCAATCCTATAGGTTTGGAATTTTAACTCAACATTAATAAAATTTTAGCGTTTTTTGCTGTAATTTCCGAAAATATTAGATTACAAATAATTTTGCACCATCTTAGTTTTCAAAAAATCCTCTTTTCAACTATATTAAAGATTTTATAGCATAAATATATTAATCAATTTTAAAAGAAAATATTTTAATCACATTTTCTAATATTAAACTTGAGAATTCTGATCGAATATTAAACGAATCACGAGATTCAATAAATAGTTTCTTTCATTACCATTCTGAAAGAGCATCAAGCTTTACAATCCTAAAAAAATACACAAATCTAATACATATAAATGAATATTTGTTTGTAGAATAGAATAATAAAAATAGAGCAAATACTATTTATGCTTCTCCTTTATATATCCTTCAATTTCAATGAATGTATTCATTGCCGACTAGAAAATAAATATTATTGTTTCTTAAACAAGATAATTATTTCAAATTTCAAACGATATTTCCAAGATTATTTCTTCTGCGACAGCAACGCGCCGGGTACCAGATAGTATTTTAAAAAAGACACAATTTATACGTTTTTCTGCATAAACTGATTCACTTTTTAGCGTATCATAAAAAATAAAAAGCTCTATCGTTTTGAAAGACATCTTTTCTTTTTATAGATTTACGCGTTTTTGCTTGGCGGTGGTGGCTTGGTGGTAAATTTTCATCTTGGAAATTGGGAGTTTAAGGTTCGAGATCTGATTTCACCAAATAACAGTCCTGTAAGGTGGTTTGCTGTGCTTTAAATACATCAGGGCCAAACAACATTCCGCTGGTATGGTGCAGAGATTTCGAGAGGATGATGCTAACTCGGTTATCGTCCTCGTCATCTTACTGCGGTTCAAAATTACGAGGTTCTTCCCAAAATAGCCTTAGTTTTGCTTTAAAAGGGACATTAAGGCCTTATCAGACGGCAAAATATCGTCCGCACTTTCGTCAACAAACGATAATGAAAGTGACGACACTTCAAAGTTTCACATGATTGGATGGATTTTGTTTGCAGACAATATTCCCGTCACTATCGTCAACATTTTAAAGCAGGTTAAAAAAAGTTGACGATGATGAAAGAGTTGCTTGAGGGTAGAAACTGAAAACTGCTGACGAAAAGTGCGGGAGATATTTCACCGCGTGATAAAGCCTTTAATGTATCTAAATTAAACTTATTTCTTCAAATCGCCATTGTTTCTTATTTTTTAGTGCATACTAAGAAAAATATTTCTAATCTTTTTGTATTTCCGAAATGAAAATAAAAAAAAGTGTAACAGGACAACTTTTCCAGCTCGCCACCTAGCGGCCACTTCACAAAAACTTCAGTCTGTGTTCAGAGGTCATGGAGTAAACATGATGTTTTCCCCCGATTATTATATTTTTCCCTAAATGTTTGTATTAATCGTATGTCAGTGTATTGTATTTTGTGTGTTATGTCCTTTAATGTTTATTAAAAAGATTTAAATAAATTTAGCTTCTTTCTTTAAGAGTTTGGTTTTTCCCTAGCAGGAATAGTCTTTGGCGCCCAACGGTAACTAGTTTTTTTTACGGTTACAAAACTAATTTTCTTAGACTTCTTATAATAACCCAAATATACAAGGTGGCCATGAAATTTTCCCTGATTTCAAAATTATTTCCAACGAGCCACTGTAAAATAATGAAATAATTGTATTCTGAAATTCTTTAGGCCAATATATATCTCAGAGACTGGGGAAATTGTCATTTAACATTCCGTTATTATCAAAATGGCGGAAACAAGGAAAAAAATTCAATGAGTTCTGCGGTTCTATGAATTGAAATCTGACGCTACAGTTTAATTCCAGTCTTGGAGTTATATGACGGACAAAGTGTTTGCAACGTCAGTTAAAGATACTCTCAAACAAAATGTGTTCTACTCAGCAGTCGACCACAACAAACCTTGTCAATACTGCTACGTTCAGTGGTGGGCTGCATGCAAGAAGAAGTGATGTGTTCTAATGTGACAATCAAAATTTTGGTTTATATACTTGTCGAGCTGATACCTTCTTGATATTCTTCATGTTACTAAGAGTTTCACATTGAATATTCTGACATTAGTGATTTTATTTAAAGATATAAGATTATTCTCATAATGAATTAAAATAATGCAGTCAGAAACGACACAATATTCACAAACAAGTGAAAAAATTGCACAAAAAGTTTCTACTAAGGCGAAAATCAAAGTCAAAGATTGACGAAGAATCCTTGAAATACGCCCATCCTTCTGCGTCTCTCCCTGTAATAAGATAGAATCGCCGAAAAGTGGTCATTTCAAAATACTGAAAAGAAGAGTAATAATATATACCCAAATGAATATTTTAAAGTCAGTGTAAGACTTTAAACAATGCAAATTTATAAATAAAGTCATCAGTCATTTATAAGTCATTATCAAATACGTGTTTCACTTGCCTTCATGATTGAAAAAAAATCTAAAGCAAATGTTGCAAATATTACGAAAACTCAATTCAAAATAATGCAGTATGAAAATCATGCAATTTAGTAAATATTCAAACATGTTAGTTTTATGAATATGCGCCGTTAGTATGCATTTAAACTATAAAGTGCTAAAATACATTCTTCTTTAAAATTATAAATAAAATATAAAAAAAAAATTCAAAACAAATGGAACATGTAATACTCTAATTTTATATTATTTTCTTCATTCTTGTATAAATATTCTAAGAAAACTCCATAGTGATATGATGAAAAACATTTTAAAGATGTAACTCGTATGCATTGAAAATGCAGCTTGCAAATATTTGCATTTAAATGGAAAAGAGTTTGCCAAACTTTTAAGGGTGCGTGTATATAACTTTTGACAAATTCACACGTGTATTATACCTTAAAATATTTGGTATCATTTAAATCTTCAAATTTATAAAGCATTCTGTAATAAACAGCGATTTTAAAAATCCAATAGTACGATTCTATAAATGGTGAATTGTTTTAAGTCGTTGAATAAAACTTAAATGACTTGAATTAAAATTTTTTTATAAATAATTTTAGGTCTTCAGAGGACATGTCTGGATTTTCTATAACATACTAGTCATTTTACAATCCAAATTCTTCTTCTTCGTTTTTTTTATCGGTATTTATTTAATTCCTACCAATAGTTCACACTCTCCCTATATACAAGGCGATCAGCGAATAAGCCCTGATTTCAAAATTAAATATCTCTACAACAAAGATGGATAGAATTATGATGTAAACTGTACGTTTACTAACAAAACTGTAAAAATAGTATACAAAAGTTTAGAAAATTTAGTTAGGAAAATCGATAACAGATGGCTCTTTGCGCTGATAACTCTTTCTCTGAAAGGTGTCTTAAAAAACAATAAAGGGATGCGGTCTTTGCAATTAAAATACAATTTTTTCAAAACGATCACTGTTCGAAACAATGAAGTGGCTTAATCGAACAATGAAATTCGACATCACGTCTTGCAATGTCTCAACGGAAATGCAATCACACGCAACCCCAATTAACGATTCAAGCTCACCCAGAGTGGCGGGATTGTTTCTATAGACAGTGTCTTTCAATGCTCCCGACAGAAAGAAGTCACAAGGAGTCAGATCGGGAGTCATTTTTAATTTTTGAATATTTTACATTAATTTACAATTTTTTAAACTTGTAGTGGATGACGATATTACAACAGAATTTTTTCCACATTAATTCATCAATTTAATTTAATTCACTTTTAATGCTATAATTAGAGTTTCTTCAGTTTGTAATAAAGATTGAAATGGACAGGCAGTAACTCGATCGGTAAAATGCAAGGATTTCGTGAAGGATATTTTTCACATGAGAATGAAGAATGAGATTTCAAATCTTGCGGAAATAAATAAGTTTATGATAAATTAGGGTATCCGACTACGCTCGAAGGAAATTGTTTGAAAAATTGAATTTTTTAAAAAATATTTAGAATTATGATTTTTAGATGTATTGTCAATTATAACATAAAATACTATAAATACAACTAAATTATTTGAAAATATAAAATATTTTCAGAAATAGGAAAATTTGTAATAAATTCTAATGAAATTGAATCAAAATGGTTAGCCCTCTACACAAAATTGTAATGCAGCAATCCTATTTTTCTTTGTATACAAGTTATAGAATATAATGAGAAACGCAATGAACCAACATCTGACAAACATTTTGAGATTCAAAGAAGTTTTGGGTTAACATATACATGTATACGCATTTTTTTTCCATAAAATTACAATTTAATTCTTCTAAAAACACGTATAAATGAAAAAGTATTTCACCACCAACAAAACTTTTGGTTCGTTTCATTGCCCATTACATTTAAAGCACACGCCGACATTTTTACGTAAATACGTCTATTAGTTTTTGGGATATCATGTTAATGGTGGAGAATTTTTATGAAAATTAAAATTGAAGTGAGAGACAAATTTTAGCTGAAAAATAAATTTTGCTTAAAATTCCTCTAAATAATAGGTTAGACCTTCCTTTTCTAAGAAAAAACAAACTGCTTTGGAAAGAGAAAAGTCTGAATGACAAGAAATAACCTATTTTTTAAAAAATCACCAATGTAGTCGAATACAAGTGTTTTTAATGTAGCCGGATAATTTAATTAATTTTGTTTTTATGTGGCAGAATAAAATTTTCTTTATATATTTCGTAGAATAGCTTGTAGATCGCTGGAAGATGCTTTTTTCTTGCCAGTTAATATTGTGATTCTGTCGCATGCACATACATGTTTACATTACTTGTAATTATTTGATAAAAAGTAACTAAAATAAAATTTTTCTTTGTTGACCTAAGTAAGAATTCACTTAAAATGTTTTTTCCTAGTTCTTCTTTCTACGTTTACTCAAACGAAGTCCAATAATAAAACTCACATTATTGCTATATTAAAAAAATCATTTATATTTTAATAAAAAAAGTTCCATTGTTTTTCAAACAAAAAACATTTTGTTAGTATCACTCCGGATGATCCAAGTAGCACTACAAAATTCCCCAGAGCGCAACAGACTAAACAAATCATTTCCACCCTGCTGAGTACTTTTCAAAGCATGAAACAGATGCACCAATATAGTTGGTTTGTTTTGAAGATTCCACTTTCGGAATCACAACAACCATGTTTTCAGCTGCTTCAAATGGCCTTGAACAGCAAGCACTCATCGCGTCAGCTGCGAGTTGCCACTTGTCACACGAAATACAAGACTCTTCACAAGCGCTCGTTTGGAAGTGAAGTACT
>JAPMOQ010041366.1:58007-72335 GCA_026543055.1 Argiope trifasciata
TCTGACAATTTATCGGAGGTGCCATAAGTAACAACAATAATAAATATCAAAAATAACAACAATAACATAAATGATTAGGATAAATTTTCATTTTTAAATATTTCGCTGAAAAATCCCATCAAAAACTCAAAAAGTTTAAAAAAAAGTTAAACACATCATATGCATATTATAAAATATGTCACGGCATATTAGTTCCCCATTCTTCACAGAAATATGTATTTAATTAAACAAAAAAACCTTAAAAAATTATTTTTTAACTGAATATGTTTTAATCAGAGAATATTAAAACTTGAACTTTCTTTTACCAAGTCCAGTATCAGGAGTCTTCTCTTTACTCATGAGAGATTTTTCCAAAATTAAATGAAACCTCCGAATTTCATTACAGGCAGCTTAAAAGGTTTTACTTTGAGATCGGCCCTTGCCTTCAGCCAACCCTAGGAAACGCGGTGTTTTGTTGTTAATTACGCAGTGAGCGTAATTGCAGCTGATTATAGCTGACAGCTTAAAATTAAAAATCTAATAAAATGTCACTCTCCATTTTCTGCCATTTTGTTATATTTTTGGAGATTAGATACACTGGAGGACAGATCTTTCCTTTTTTTTGTCCTGGGTGTGAGGACGTTGGAGGGTTAAAAAAATAATGGGTTAAGATGCTTTCGAGATATTTTGATATTATTTTAGCTTTCTGGAAAAGTTGAGAATATATTATAATGCATGCGATGGATTAATTGAGATATTAATTAAACAGGTATATTAAATGCAAGAATTCTTCAATAATAAATTCTGCAAGAAATTAAAAAAGGAACCACACGAGTTATTGTCACTGTTTTAAATTTGATGGTATTATTATAGGATTAAATATATATTTATCCATAAAGGGAATCTTGTTGATATTCGGCTATACTTTTTTGTTTGAATTGATACGCATGAAATGATTGTTTCAAAGACAACAATTGATATTTGGAAATTCTTTTTAAGTGCTTTACGATAGACATAATGTAACTAACTTATATTGTTGCTTCCTAGAACAGTTAGTTCTGTTACGGGAAGACCTATTTAAGGCCTTATCACACGGCCAAATATCGTCTGCACTTTCCATCAGCTATTTTCTATTTCTACCCTCAGTACCGGTCAAGCAAGTTTTTCATAATCGACAACTTTTTCTAACCAGCTAGAAAATGCCGACGATAGTGATGAACATATTGTCCGCAAGCGAATTTCAGCCAATCATATAAAACTTTAAAATGACGTCAGTTTCTGCTGACGGAAAGTGCCGACGATGTTTCGCCGTGTGATAAGGCCTTTACAATAATCTGTTTTGGATGCTGATCAGGGATCGAGCCAATGATTCCAGAACTTGGCAACAAACTTGGTGACCAGTTGGCTACTTGGAGACGAATGTGGCAACTTTGGCGACAAAATGGTTAATGCTGGTAACTTCGCGAATTTTAAGGATTTACCCAATTATAACTGAGATATACCAGGATATTCCTGATTGGTACAAAAGGTTCTTGTTCCCCCTCCCGGGAACTACAAAAGAATGGCAGTCTCAAGTTGCAAGGAATGGGAAATTGAAGTATGGTCGAAATTATAGACAAATAACCAGTCTGCAAGAGGATAGCGAAATAACGTGGAGTACCAGCGTTGTATGGAACCCAAGCCATTGCTGAACTGCTATGCACCAAGTCCTGTTGCTTACTGTGGAAGCAACATCGTGTCGTATGTGGAGTACCAGTCGTGTGGTCGGCAGCTTAAATTAAGATACAGAGAGAACTTCAGCCGTTTGGAGAGACCTTAGATGCTAAATGCTTAGATGGGCATGTCTAAATTGAAAATTCTGCAATGAATTTGCATTGAACATCCAGAACTGCCTACATAAACTATTGCTATTAAAATTCAACTGATCATCATATTTTCTCTAAAATATTTCGTACAGCTATTCATTCTTCCATCAGCCTGTTTGCTCTTTTGCTTTTTTGCTTGTCCCTTTGCCTTATTGCATATTTGAAATCACTCATTTTTGCTGTCTTTGGTGATACATAAGGTGCTTGCATGCTTTTTGAACATTTTTCACTTTCAAAAGGTCTTTATGGAGAAAAATTTGTACAATTTGGGCCAATTAAAACATGTTCGTCATTTTCTACAACTTTTTCTCATTTCCATCAAATACATCTTCCAATTGATTGTCTTCGGATTTTTTTTTTGATCCTCCAGGCCACTCTTTGTCATTGGCATCGATATCACCCCTCTTAAATCGTTGGAAAAAAACCGACAATTGGAACATGACACAGCAACATCACCATAAGTTTCTAAAAATGCCTTATGGGCTTCGACAGAAGATTTCTTTAAATCAATCAAACAACAACAATAAATGAATGTCGAGAATGCAATTTGGAAGCGTTACTTGATTGAAGTCTTTATACAATGAATAACTCAATAATACCAAATGGAAAATTTTCAAAACGATAACAATAAAATGACAGTAAATTGGTAACCCCTAAATCCAACGTCATTTTTATAGATATTTTTCATATTAACCAATAGATATCGCTGATTAAAATGCATACAAGTACAGGGTGATCAGCGAATAAGCCCTGATTTCAAAATTAAATATCTCTACAAAAAAGATCGATAAACTTATGCGGTAAACTGTACGTTTAGTAGAAAAACTGTAAAAATGCTGTACAATAGTTAGGAAATTTAGTTACGAAAATTCTTAACCACTGGCGCTCTTAGCTGAATACTCTTTCTTTGAAAGGAGTCTTAAAACAACAATAAAGTGATGCGGTCTTTGCCATCAAAATACAATTTTGTCAAAATGTTCACCGTTCGAAACAATGAGGTGGCGTAATCGAACAATGAAATTTGACATTACGTCTTGCAATGTCTCAATGGAAATGGAATCACATGCAACCCCAATCAACGATTCAAGCTCATCTAGAGTGGCGGGATTGTTTCTATAAACTGTCTCTTCCAATGCTCCCCACAGAAAGAAGTCACAAAGAGTCAGATCGAGAGTCATTTTTCCTCTTTGATGTCACACTGAATGCGTCTATGAGCATTGTGATGAAAGCGCCATCTATTAATGATTTTCATAACTAATTTTTCTAAACTTTTCTACAGCATTTTTACAGTTTTGCTAATAAACGTACAGTTTACCGCATAATTCTATCCATCTTTATTGTAGAGGTATTTAATTTTGAAATCAGGGCTTATTCGCAGTTCACCCTGTAGCTAATATTTAGGAAAATGTAACGAGATTTTCGCAATCAATATTGATATCTGAGACGACACAAGTAATCTGATATGGTATATTTGTTCATTTCAGTAATTTTTGAGATAAAATAGCCTGTTTATTCACTAAACTCTCTCGCATTTCTTCTGACAAAAAATTAGCATGAGTTAACCAAAATAATATGATTGTACCTTCATTAATGAAAAAGTTATAAATACAACTGTAAATATTTTAATTAGGTAGAATGATTAATTCAATATTATGCATTATTCCAAAGTAACGATCGTAAATCAAGTATATACTAATATATGTTATAAGGCTTTTAGTAAATATTCTTTTTTCAAAAAAGTTCTGCCATAATTTAAGAATATTTTATATATGTGATGCCATTATCGTATTATTTTTAACAGCGGTATTATCGAAACTGGCCTTCTCAAACTATTCATACTTTTATGCCTTCTAAGGGCATCATCACCCATTCCTGTTGTTTAGCGAGAAATGGCGTGTAATTTCCACAGAACAGAACTTCACAAAGGCGCCACCTGCCAGCCTCAAAATGAAGATTTTTATAGCTTTCACGTGATGCTGGCTTCCCTATTATTCGCTTCCAGTGAAAGCTCTTTGATTACTGCCGTTGCCATGGAAACCCCATCACGTGGCGAGGAGTAGGGTTATTCCTGACAGCTATTGATCAAAAGGCCTCTAATCGTACATAAACAGAGGCCTGCAAGACAGACACTGCCCACTAATGACGTCACACCGATTCATCAATTATTAAACATGTCTTTAGAGCATCCAGAGGAAAGTTATGGTCTTTTAGTTTAAAAGGACTTGGGGTTTAATCCCATTCAGATTTAAATGACCGACTGAACGATCATTATTAGAATGTGTTGGATTATCTAATAATAATACCGTTATTTGGTTATTAGCAAAAGCCCAGGATATGTGTTATTCAAAGCAGTGTTCATATAACGCTTAATGATGTGGAATATTTTGAGATTTGGTTCAGGAAAAAAAGATTCGTAATTATTGGGTATAATATTTTATTTCCCCCCAAGTTAAATTAATTCTCAGTAAAAGGAATTGTAATGGTATTTGAATCTTTAACTTGAGACATTGTAAAATGATAATGTTTCTGGCTTTCATTCGACTGTCTTTATTTTATTTTTAATATTCGATCATATTTATAAAACAGCGATAACTCGCATACAAAAACGAAATTTAATTAAATAAAGACTAAAGTTTGTTTTTTCCGTCCTTTCCGTATGGCCTACGATATCAGATTTCTTTAGTTTGATGACTACAAGAAGTTTATGAGATGATGTGATAAGACTGTATGCCTTTAGATATATTATTTTGTGATCTTCGTATTGAAGTTTATGACAGAAATTTTTTTAAATGTATATCATCAATGCACAGTTTCTAAATGCAGTATGAACTTTTAGGCTGGTTACACCCACAACGCTTTTTTCTGATCGCTTATTTCATCGATGCTTACACATTAGCTATTTATCCACTTAGTGTGTAAAATAGGTGGATAAATAGCTAATGTGTAAGCTCTCGTATAATTCAATACACTACTGTTGTTATGTCGGCATCGTTGAAATAAGCGATCAGAAAAAAGGGCTGTGTGTGCAACCAGCCTTACTATATGGTAAGTGAACAGTGATTGATGTGACCTGACCAGAAAATACTAAGTCAGTCACAAGTAATTGGCAAGGTATGGAATTAAAATGTTCTGTTAGTGATTGGTAATTTTCTATTCAATCTATAAAACCGAAAGTTCAGTGTCACTCTTTAGTGACTGACATAGCGATTAATGTTTTAAGCAAATGAAAATTGTCTTCAATTTTTTTGGTCGTATAGTGCATTCTTTGTCATTGACATCAAATCTTAAATTGTTGAAACTAACTATACATTGAGTTGACATTCGAATAAAATGTCTGATTGAGATCAATTCATGTGAAACATTCGAATAAAATGTCCGGCCTTCTTTTGCCTGCTAAGTGCCGCAACTCCACATGAAAAAAAAATCAATAAGTCATTTCCTACAGAAATATTAAGACATCCTGTCTCTTTAGATATCTATAATTTTGAAAGTTTTTCACAGGATTGTCTTCAAGAGATGGCCTTTTGATTATCTCCCATAAATTATCGATCATTTATTGACGGTTGCTTCAGGTGGCACATGCTTAGCTGCAGCTGTTGTATTATCACAAAGTAATTATTGCGCTACCAGCGCATCTATGAACTGTGCTTACTGTTAATAGCTTTAAAAAACTCGAAAGACCTTTAAAAGTTAGCCGAAAGCTCAAGAGGAAATAAGCAGACATTTTCTTGCATGCATCACGTTTATTTTTCTCAAAACACAAAAACCAAATTTAAATCATAGCACGTTCAAAAACAAATCAGTCATTAGGTTACAGTTAACAACAGTCATTATGTTACGCTTAATATAACTTATATTAAATAAAATAGAGGTGGACATGACAACGGCTGTTCAGAAGGCTCTTCAAACCAATGGTGAACAGTTCTGTCCTAGTGACATGGCGCACTGTTATCCATAAATATTCCAACTTTTTTTTTTTTGTATAGGAAGTTTAAGATGGACTGAAAGTGGTATATTTAATGTCTCAAAGTAGCTGAACATAATCATTTTCAATCAATAATAGATTCAGTTGGGCCATAAAATACTGTCCATTCCATGTAGAAACAGTTCGCAACATAAAGGATTCACCACTGACATGGACAGTGACTTGCTGGCAACTTAGGCCTATGACTTTGTGGGATCTGCGTCACATTCAAAGCTACCAATAGCTCTTACCTTTGAAGTTATGAATTAACCGAACAAGCTCGGTTTTCTGGTCATCTAAAACCCGATCAGCATGATCACGAACCCAGAAGAGACGTTAAAAGTAATTCACGCTGTTAATAAAAGTTCTTGAATCTGTCTTTTGTTTGTCATAACCATTTAAAACTAAAATTCACCTTAATGTTCCTAGCTGAAGTCTGTCATATATTACATTGATATGTGCGGTTATTTTACTTAGTACTACTTTATCTGTTAATGCTGACAATTCTCTCACTTGGGGCAAAGAGGTTATGACAACCCCGAAAGGAATGTTAGTTTGATTGTTCGGTCAATGTAAGGTTGGGCAATACTTATTCAGAGGTCGACCACAACAAATCCTATCGATACTGCTACGTTCAGTGGTGGCGGGGTGGTCGGCTGTATACAAGAAGAAGAAGAAGGGGTGATGATATTTGCTGATTATCTCATTGAAGACATTCGGAATCACTGTCTTCGAATCTTTTGATCATTTTTGATTTTTTGTCATTGATATCGAAATCAAAACTTTTAAATGGTTGATACCAAAACTGACAATTGGGATTTGACAGAGCAGCAACAGAATAAGTTTTCAATGGTTTCATGGGCTTCAGCAGCTGATTTTTTCAAATCACACAAAGAAATCAATAAATGTCAGTAATGCAATTCGTGATTGAAGTTTTTATACACAGAATAGATTAATAATACTAAATGGAAAACTTTCAAAACGAGAACAATACAGTAATAAATAAACTCCAAGTAAATTGCCATTTATATAGGTATTTTAGGTTTTTACCAATAGATGTCGCTGATTAAAATATATGCAAGCACCTAATAAGTATTAAATATTACTTTCTTATTAATGATTCCTATTTTTACTACGATGTCACTATTTGTACCTTTGACTTCTAATATCTATAGTTCCCTTTAGTGTAACTAAGTTCAATATCAGAAAAGAAAATATTAATTCTTATGGAAATGCTTTGCGTAATGGAATAATTCATGTTTTAAATTTAATTAATGGCTTGGATATTAACATATTCGTGACTCAAGTTATATGCGGATAAACTAGATAAGAATTAGCCATTTTTTTCAACTAAAATCCGAGAGTCTCTTCATTACCGGAATCAATTAAGCGCTTAATGAAGCCAATTAATTAAGCGAGAGGGCTCATCACGCGAAGAAGTATCTCAAGAATGATGCAAATACCTCCTTCTGGGAAAGAGATAAAAAAACTAACAATAAATGTGAATAAAAGAGGTATAAATAAACGGTTGAACAACAGAAAGATAAAAAAAAACCCTTACGCAGAATGATAAAAGATGGATAACTCCTCTCTCATAAAAATGCATTATCATTACATGCCTGGTATTCAAGTAAGTAGAATAACGCCAAGATAGATAAAAAAGAAAAGGGAGGGAAAATAGAGCAAAAACATAAATTAATTAGATTCTTGGTGTTAGGAGAGGGATAAAGGGCGTAACACCCCCAATTTTACGTAAACGACCCAATGAAGGGCAGGATGAAAAAAAGATTAAAAGAAGATGGAGGAAAATTCTATATTTTCTTCTACCAGAAGCTCATGAATAGAAAAAAGGGGGAAAGTGGATGAGACACCTCCCCCCCTTGCCTCTCCCCCCCATCCTCCTCTTGAACAAGGAAAGATTGGATGAGGGCCAAACATTCCGACAAGTCTATTCAACAGATGGAGAAGTCTTTTTCTTGTGTATAGTCACGCGCTCTGGAAGATAGACACGTCTATCCCCGGTGCTGACCGGAAAAAAGACTCTTCAAGGACTACTTCCGTGTCATCCCCCCCTCCTCCCCCCTTGACGCCTCGGCCTTCTTCTTTTATGAGACATTGGTCGGTCCGATATCGATTTGAAATTGTAGGCGAAAGAGTCTTTTTATCAATCCCTGCGTTATCACGTAGGATTGGTGTTAAAGATGAGATGTGGTTCTAGATGGAAATTTATTGGCCCCTTTTGGGATGGTTGTTGTGTTTTTTTGGGGTGGAATGAGATAAAATGTTTTGAGCTGTTTTCGAAATGGTTACAGTATTTATTGGAATAAATTGTTGAGATTTGAAAATATTAGGTAGGGAACTATGAAACCTGCGTTTTCTGTTTAGTTTCACTGTCATCCAAGGCCCGTTTCATAGTTTCCGACCTAATAGGTAATAGGTTTTTGTATATTCATGTTTAAATTAGGAATTTTTAAAATAGATCCGAAATGGGGTTCAAATCCCAAATAGGGTCAATTTGGGAATCTTAAAGATCTCAAATAGAATCAAACAGTTTTTGATAAATTGTATTGTTATTAGGGGCTTCAATTGGGGCAAGAAAGCCAGAGTTCTGGCAAAGGGATAGCTTGCCTTTAGATTGACAGTTTCATTCCGTTCAGTTTACCACTATTTGATGGAATGTATGGATATCTCAGAGTGACGGAAGGACATAAAGATGGTCAGGAATGATTTAAGTACAGTACGGATGGTACCAGGTCATCTCAAAACCCTGACGGATATGAAGTTAAAGATAGACAGTTTCATTCCAACTGTTTGAGAGACTGCAGATGGGAAGGAAGACAGCTATTAACTACCCCGAAAGGAATGCTAGTTTGATTGATTGGTCAATGTAAGGCTGGACAATACTTATTCAGCAGTCGACCACAACAAATCCTGTCGATACTGCTACGTTCAGTGGTGGCGGGGTGGTCGGCTGTATGCAAAAAGAAGAAGGTTGCCTTGGATCTGGTAGTTGTAGTTTCGAGTCCCGGGTCTGGCATGGTTGTTCTTCTTCGCTGTTCTAACTGCAAGGTGTGTGAATATACCTCCCCTAAAAATTGATTGCGCAAGCGAATGTGATGCATGAAGTAGCTAAGTCGTAATCTTGGCCATAGATGGTATTACTGAAAAAAAAGTGATGCCCTCTCTACTTAAATCGCTGCTGACATATGAGAATTAAGCCAGCGATCAGCTGTCTTATAAAGCGCTACAAGTCGTCACACAACAATATATTGAAGAGATGACTTTCAATGTGGAAAGAAAATATCATAACGAATGAAAAATTTGATTGCAAGATACCAAAGAATCTGCTCGCTTTAAACACCTCCTAAAAGATTGTTATCTAGCAATTGTGCACCATTAACCTCTTCGATTTATCACTACCCGTAACACGAATAGTGCGTTCAAGATGAAAAAGGTGGGTCACTATTCGAAGTTGATGACATAGAAAGATAATATCGATATTATTGTTCCCAAATCAAGTGGTGTTTTAAAAGGGGAATGGAGAGATGAAATAAAACTACTATGGTTTGACTGATGGTATATGTCCAAAAAAAAGGAAGAATCACTTTCGACTTTATTCTTAATCTGGAAATTAAAATAAGAGGATACCATCCATTTATATTCCAAATAATATCTGGATTTCCTGCATATTTCTAAAGATTTGGAAGAACGCAGGAAAATAAATGCATTTGTGGAGAAATGGGTACGGTTTACCACTATTTAATGGAATGCATGGAGATCTCAGAGTTAAAGAAGGACCTGAAGATTGTCTATAATGATTTAAGCACAGTACTGATGGTACCAGGTCATCTCAAAACCCTGAAAGATAGGATGTTAAAGATTGACAGTTTCATTCCAACTGTTGGAGAGAGTGCAGATGGGGTGAAAGACAACTATTCACTGCCCCGAAAGGAATGCTAGTTTGACTGATCGGTCAATGTAAAGTTGGACAATACTTATTCAGCAGTTGACCACAACAAATCCTGTCGATACTGCTACGTTCAGTGGTAGCGTGGTGGTCGGCTGTATTCAAGAAGAAGAAGTGCTTTCAAGTTAAATTCCTGCAGGATGATCGGAATACACTTAAAACGTTCTTCAATCTTTTAAAATTTTTTACTGTTTAAAGCCCTTTGTAAATGTTTACTTGTTTAAATTTCTATTTTTCTTTGTTCTAATCCGGAAAGAAACAGAGGAAGGACAGAAATTTTCGTAGACAAGGGGAAAGGGTTAATGATACCTGAATATATTTTAAGTATTACGCAGGAACTTTTTAGTGCAGATCACACTTAACCTCTGGTTGTGGAATTACTTCATTACCATATCCAGACAGAAATTACTCTTTCCTCGACTAGGAGAGAGGAGGGATACTCAAATTTTGGGATGATAAATATTCAGATAAAACAATCAGATTCTCAATTTTCTGGAGAGTAAAAATTGATTGTTATGTGACTACGTGGCATCAGTTTTGATGGAAAAAAAACCTTTTCCTTCAGGATAAAGTGATTACGTAGATCTCTGATGGCCACTTCCTAACCAGCCTATGTTACCGTGGCAATCAAATCTATATGAATTGTGTAAGCATGTCGGAGATGCAAAATTTGTGGGTTTTTTTCCTTGTGTCTGAGATATCTACTTAATATGATGAACTTGTGAACATTGATGAGAATAGAATGCTTATTTTCGGATCTTTTGAAATTCATCTTCTGTTTGACACAACATCTCATAAAGATGTGCAATTTCATTATCAAGACCAAACTAATTTCATTCATTTACCTGTCCCATTTTTGTGTTATCTTGTTTGAAAAAAAGATTGATAGACCAAATTCCAAAATTGTTTTATTTTTCAAATAGGGGGTAACTAAATTTTTAATCAATCGATTAGAATGCCGAGGACTATTTTCTTGACGATTCCAACAATTCCTTGACAATTTTTATTTAGTGATCACCCTTGATGCTTTGGTAAATGTCATGGTTGTTGCCACCGTCCATGACAAGAACCATGTTGGTGTCTGTTACCAATCCAGTTGGTGTCTTGATATCTCTAGAAGATAGCAAACGGTTTTCTCTCATAATTTGAGTGGACACAACAAATCCCTCACCTTCCAACACTAATGGATGATCTTTGCTGAATGTCCTTGGTGCAAGGCAGATCAAGCCTTCTCCAATCCTATTCTTGAATGTTTAAATTTTACTATTTTTGAAATTTTAAGTGATCCGCTATTGTTTTTGGACTTTTTAGAGGTTTTTTGGTTCCATGGAGGTTATGCAGCACAGCAATTTCTTACAATTTTAATTTGGTGACTAAATTTAAGGTATCCGACTGCTTCGAAGGAAAAATTTTGAAAAATGGGATTTTTTAAAAATTAATTACGGTTTTTAGATTATTTTCAATTATCAACACTATAAATACAAAAGCAATTATTTGCAAACATAATATATTTTGCAAAATAAGAAATGTTGTAGTAAATTTTATCGAAACTGAACCAAAACGGTTTACATTCTACAAAAAATTCGAATGCAGCAATCCTATTTTTCTTTCAAAGTAAATTATAGAATATAATGATGAATGAAATGAACCACAAATCTAAGAAACATTTTGAGATGCAAAGAAGCTATGGGGAAAAAATATACATATATGTGTATTTTAACACTAAATTTACGACTTAAATTTTCTAATAATGTTTATTAATGAAAAAAGTATTTCTCCAACGATCAAACCTTTGATTCATTTCATTGCCCATATTATTTAAAACACACGCTGAAATGTTTATGTAAATACCTCTATTAATTTTTGAAAGATCCGGTGAACGGTGGAGAATTTTTAGGAAAATTAAAGTTTTGAGGAAATGGAAGCTAAAGACAAATTTTAGCTGAAAAAATATTTGACCCTGTATGATAGGTCAGGTCTTCCTTTTTCTTTGAAAAGATGAAATGCTTTGGAAAGAGAAAAGTCTGAACTACAAGAAATAATAAGAATTTTAAAAAAATCAATGAAGTCGATAGCCCGTGTTTTTAACGTAGTCGGATACCTTAAGATTATATACATGTGTGGAAAATGAAAGGTCTTGGGGCCTGATGAATGTCAGTTCTCGAGATCTTATGAAATTTCCAGAAAGTTCGATTTGTCACTGTAGTAGCCTTTCAGAAAGGACCATTATTCTGAAATTCATTTTTAGAGTTGATTAAGCTGTCGATCCCTTTAACGAGTGAACAATGCGATTCGTATTTATTTTATTGTTATAGATCTTTTTTTATTGTTGTGTTGTTGTGTTTCAAATTAAATAAACGATCATCTTCCAAAATTTGAATTTCAGACTTATTCATTTATATTTAATCATTTTAATCCAAAGGTGTCATTTAATTTTTTTTTCAAAACTGAAATGTGATAAACATTGCAACAATATTTATAGTCATTAGAGGTTTCTGTACATTTTTTTTCCATTTGGATATGCTACCGCATAATTAGAATTGGTGCAATTCTCAATAAACTTGATACTGCCATGATTTAGGATATATTTTCCAAATAATGAACATTGGAAGCTCTAAATTTTTTTTCTACGTAGATATTTTCACCGAGCAATATTAAACTAAATAAACTTGGAAAAGACAGGGTTATGAATTGCGTCAGACATGTCTAGACTGATATTTAATTTCAAAGTTTACTGATATTAAATAGTAAACTATAGATAATCCTAAACAATATGAAACTTAGTAGAGGATATTCATAACATGTTTCGATCATAGACAACCACTTAAAATCACATGTTTGTCATGTTTTAAGGTTAGAACTTTAGCTGCAGTTACAGAAATGTTTATTTGTATAGCGATAGCTATAATCATATTACTTTACATCAATATAGACCAATGTAATTCTACTTTAAATACGTTTATAGATTTTTCTATTTCAACTTCTATTTTCTTGATTTGATATCTAAAATTAAAAAAAAATAATATAATAAATAAAAAGGACACGCCTAATTTTAAATTTGTTTGTTAAAAATTATCATTAAATAATTTGAAATCAAATAAAAATGCCTTTTAAAAATTGGATTTTAAAGTGGAAATTTATTGTAATTACTTGTACTCTTATTTTATCTAAATATGTTTCATTTCTTTTAAATAAATGTAAATAACATTTGACCTCAATAATGTGTTTAATCTACACGTGTCCAAAGAATAATATTTAGAATTAATTACTCTACATGTTTAAACGTTAATTATAAACTGAGAGTGCTAGATGAATACAATTCGATATATAGTTTCCACACAAAAATGTTGGTTACATTTAAACTTTTCTCATTTTTTTCTGTAGAAAATCTGTTTTTCTAAACATGCAGTGCATGTGAGCATGGTAGCTATAAAATGCAAGATCACAATATATGAAATTCAAGACGTGGTCTTTTTTACCAAATCGGATATCTGACAAATTTTTTTAATCAATTCCATCAAAGAGGTGACTGTGTATTGTTTAATAACTTTAAATGTGTGAAAAAGATTACATTAAGCTGAAATAACTAGATAAATGAAAATTGAGAAATAGAATTTGCTGTCAAAGTTTCAGATCTATGTTAAATTTTGTACACAAACGTTAATAGAAAGAAAAAAATCATACCTGATTCATGCAGTCATGCTTAACAGAAAAACATACACCGAAGCCATTTTTTAATAGCAACCATAAATGAGCTGGAGTGGTCTCCCCAAAAGTTTTCTTATATATTTCCCAGCAAATTTTTTTCCGCTTTCCCTCGCATAAGCTTTTGGACCTTGAGTAAGACAGTTAATGCCTAACTTTGCATTGCCATTCGATTATTATGTTAATATAGATCTTTGATGTGAATGAAGCATTTCTACTGAACCCATCCCAAGAATGTGAAGTTTAAACGGTTTCTTGGAGACCATTGATACCAAAATTTGACGGAATTGCGTTATTGTCATAATCTCATGATTCTTCATTGAGTTTACATGAATGCTAAAGTGCATACTGACAAACGGCCACTTATTTGATAATTTTAGTCTAAAATTTGAACACACACACAAGCACACAAGCACACACACACACAATATCAACTGTATTTTAGATAATAACTTGTGTACCAAATTTTATCCACCAAGATTTTTCCCTTTTTTTAGCTGTCGAATTACATTACATTGCAATAATCAGGCAGAACGATTCTCAGTGAATTGATTCCATATAAAATTTTACAAAAATAGCACACATTTTATCGTGAATTCATATACGAAATTTCGTCCTTCTAGCTTAAAGAAGTTTTATGTTATCGCATTCAAGATTAGACATGATAACAGAAATATGTTTACCAGAATTTTTTTTCTCTTTTCAGGGGGTCTAAAACTGACAGGTTCATCAAAATCTCGAGTTAATTTTTAAAAAATTAAATATTTTCTCTTCATATGCAAGTTAATACTGCTTAGTATACAAGTTAATACTGCTTAGTATACAAGTTAATGCTGCTTAGTATACAA
>JAPMOQ010041366.1:106355-119966 GCA_026543055.1 Argiope trifasciata
TTATTTATTATAATCATTATTTATCCTAATAATTCATATTTAGAAATTAATTCAAAGCTATTACATTTTTTTCTAATCATTAGTTTTAGAGAGATAAAATGTTAAGGTAATATGGTGTCTCAAAATATATTTAATAGATAAAAATCGTAAAACTCTGTATGTAAATATTGCACATCATAAAATTTTATATTTATAAGGAATTAAAAACTATAGAATTCGTTCTATTCATTGTGTTAGATAGATAAAACCTTCGATAGCAATTCCTTAAGGCATTAAACACAATTTATGGAGTTATTTATCATTATCATTGAGTATCCAAATAACTCACAATTAGAAAGGAAAACAAAACTATGGAACTTTTTTGTCTTACTTTTAGAGAGATAAAACATTCAGTAATAATTCATAAAACCATTAAATACAATTCATATAAATGTAATGAAACTATTGACTGCAATAATTGTATAGCGTGAAATTCGTATTAAGAAATAAGCTTAAAAGCTTTAATCAGCTTTATTTTAATAATTAGTCTTAAGCGGATAGAGCATTAAAAAGCAATTTATAAAGTCATTTAATACAAATTATGTAATTATTATGCAATTAATTATTGCAATCATTGCATATTATAAAAAATTCAAACTAGAATGGGATGCAAAATAAATGGGAATCAAATTCTATCTTTCGTCTATCAGTTTTGCAATAATCATTATTCCATCAATTTTGCAATAATAATTCTTCTAATGACTTTCTATCATTATTCAATCAATTTTGCAAATATCCTTCTAATCACATTCAGTCATTCTTCCATCAATTTTGAAATATTTCTTCTAATCACAATCTATCATTCTTCAAGCAGTTTTGCAGTAATCATTCTTCTATCAATTTTGCAATAATTCTCCTAATCTCCTATCTGTTTTGCTATCATTCTTCTAATCACTTTCTATAATTATTCTATCCATTTTTCAATAATTCTTCCAGTTCTATGGCGGTCATAATTCTTATAAAGATTACTATATATCTTTACATATTTTATGTTCCATCACTTTTCTACTGAAACTTTAGTTCCAGTTTTCAGCAGAAAGCCCTTTTTTCTAAAAAGGAAGCGGTTTATCGCCAAAAAATATATTTTATTTCGATGAATTTCTTTAGAAACCAGAATTTGAACCCAACTTTAATATTAGATTTATATATAAACATATTATAGATCAAAATCGAGCATTTTCTTTACCTTATTCAGGAAACTTAAAAAATATTATTTTATTTCCATTATGAAGTTCTATAGCTAATAAATATATTGCATGACGGTATTTGGGAATTTAGTGATGCCAACATAAGGAACAAAATAAACGGAAAAAAAGGAAAAAAAACTGCTTTCAGTAAGTTCATTCATACCAAAAAATATTTCAAAAGTAGCAAATTTTGAAGAAGCTAAATTACTTATAACATTTTCCAGGTATTGATTTTAAAAAATTTGTAATTGATTCGCAAAACTTACTAAATAACTATAAAATATTTTATAGAGATACAAAGCACATTTTAGAAATCCTATAACAATTTTTCTTAAATAAATTTTGGTATATGTATATGAATATATATGAAACAGTTGGATTTACTATGCATGAATTCGATTTATTCGAATTAGAAAAGCTACATGAAGTTACTTTATGAAAATATAGATTTATTTATTACTAAATATATAAAAAGAACATTGACAAACTATGTATTATAAAAGTTAAAATTCTGCAAAAATAAAAACTACAATCAATTGTTTTTCCATTTGTCTTGATAGATACTACATTATGGTTCTTATGTCATCTAATAATTATAAAACATAATCACCTAAAACCTTTTCAAACTTTAATTTGCAAACTTTTTAAAAGTATACAAACTTATGTAAATTCGTATATATAAATTTATATTCCTGTATATAAATTCTACAATGTATATCCATACTTCTATATTTAAATCCTACAAGATGAAAGATTTAAAACTAATTTCAATCTTATAATTAAAGCTCTTACAGAGTTTTTCAAACTTTTAAATCCATTTCATACTTTTTCATGAAATAAAATATGGCATTTGTCATTTAAGGTAAGATCTGCCTAAATTTTTATTCCATTCTTTCAGGATAATAAATACAAGTTTATAAAATCCTTTATGATATAAAAATGCTATTAGATTGCAAAAGATTGTTAAAAATTTTACTTAGATTAAAAAATCGGTTTTTAATGTTTAGTACAAATATTTCCAATAAAAAATATTTATCATCTCAGAAAATATATATTTTTTAACTAATGTTAAGAAATATATTTCTTAAAATGTTCTAATGTTAAGAAATATATTTCTTAACATTCTTCAAATCAATTTGATACATTTAAAATCAGTTATCACAAATATTAGCGAAATTGCAGTAGTAATAATAATATTGTCAAAACATGTTTTATAGGCTATGATAATTTTATATTTGAATAATATTTAAAATAATAACAAATTATTCAGATTTTTAAAATTTAGTAACCATACGTATTAATTCAAATACATTTAAACAAGATTTCAGGCGTTCATTTAGTGAATTACAAAAGAAAATCTTAAAATCTACGGCAATTGTCCTCAATTTTAAAATCTGATAAATAGTTTTTTTTAATATCCTGTTAGATATTGAAGTAATTATGTAATCAGACTTATTAAAGATAAAAGAAATTTCAATTAGTTAAAAATTAAAAATAATTTGGTCATATATTTTTCATCTTCCTCCAGTAATATCAGTTTTCGATATATAGTCTTTCTAGTTGAATTGTTATTCATGGAAAATTATTATAAAGTTCAAAATAAGGTTTTTTCTTATAATATTGCATTTATATTCGCTAGTAAATTTTTTTTCAAACTTTTTTGTTCGAATTTCATTTAATTCGTAAGATATTTATCCTTTTATATTAAAAAAATATTATATACACTACAAAAATGACAAAATGTGGCACTTCTAAAATGGCACATATATATCATTTCATCTTTAAATATTTATCCATATCTTAACTAAATATCTACATTGTTTCTTATGAATGTTAAGAATTTTTTCTTTAGTACTCGTAAACAGTTCATTCCTTTAAAAGTTTTTAACAATCCGTTTCATAATACATTTTATTTTTATCATTTTTTTTATATATACTTGAAGCTCGTATTCAGATACTAAAAAAAGCGCTACTACACAAGCACTCAATCAAATATTCCCACAGATGGGAAAAAAAGTAAGAATAATATTCTTTCAACAAAAACGCATACATTATTACATTACAAAAATAGCAAAATGTGGCACTTCTAAAATGGCACATATATATCATTTTGTCTTTAAATATATATATATATATATATATATATATATATATATATATATTTCTTAAAAATGTTAAGAATTTTTTTCTTTAGTACTAGTGAAACAGTTCATTCTTCAAGAAGTTTTTAACAATCGGTTTCATAATACATTTCACTCTAATCATTAATTTTTTTTTAATTTACTTGTAGCTCGTATTCAGGTACTAAAAACAAAAGCGTTTGTACTCATAGACTTAATCAAATGTTCCCACAGATGGGGAAAAAGTAAGAATAATATTCTTTCAACAAAAACTCATACATTATTACATGTAAAAGTGGCAAAATGTGGCACTTCTAAAATGGCACATATATATCATTTCGTCTTTAAATATTTAAACATATATTATCTAAATATCTACATTGTTACTTAAAAATGTTAAGAACTTTTTTCTTCTTTGGTACTCGCGAAACAATTCATTCTTTTAGAAGTTTTTAACAATCCAATTCGTAATACATTTCACTCTAATCATTAAATTTTTTTAAATTTACTTGTAGCTCGTATTCAGATACCAAAAAAAAAAAGCGTTTGTACTCATAGACTTAATCAAATGTTCCCACAGATGGGAAAAAAAGTAAGAATAATATAATATTCTTTCAACAAAAACTCATACATTATTACATGTAAAAGTGGCAAAATATGGCACATATATATCATTTCGCCTTTAAATATTTATTTATACATATATATATTTCTTAAAAATGTTAAGAATTTTTTTTCTTTAGTACTCGTGAAACACTTTTAGAAGTGTTTAGCATAATTCATAATACATTACATTTTTATTGTTTAAATTTTTTTAATTCATTTGTAGCTCGTATTCAGATACCCCAAAAAAATCGTTACTACTCAAGAACTCAATCAAGTTCCCACCAATGGGAAAAAAATAAGAATAATATTCTTTCAACAAAAACTCACATTTACCCCAGTATGGGGATAAAACGCATACCAGTAACATCCCATATGGGAGCATCCCCATCTAAATCCCACACGAACTACACCCCACTCTGAGGAAGTAAAGAAACTTCCAACTGTCCCTCTCCGTCCTGATCGAATCCGAACTTAGTCCAGAACTCGATCCAACTTTCTCGCGGGATGTCATCCTCAGGATGTCGACACCGGGACATCCTGAGGACATCTGCATGTACAGGGTGAGGAAAAGGAAGAAGGAATGGCATACTCACGGCTGTCAACCCGTGGATTGATCTTCTTTTTGCCGTGCTTGGGCGGCATTTTGATGGGGGACAGGTTCGGTGTGCTCTGAAGCGGTCGCCCCGCTTTCCGGGTTCACCTTGAAGCGCCGGGGCTGTGCCGCACATTGGATGGGTGCGCCCTCTTGTGTCCGAAGTCCCTTCGAAAGGGATCTTTTTTTTTTATTTTTCGGGCGAAGATGCGATGGAGAAAGAATGCACGGTTTATCTGTTTAATAATATTCGTTTGAAAGGGAGATTGGAGATGAGATTGGATATCTTTGGAGATTGTTGACAAGGATGTTTTGACATTTTTTTGGTTTTATTAATGCAACGGCGTTTATTGGTTTTTATTCTTTCGAATATTCAGGCTTCCGTTTGTGAAGTCGTCTTAATATCATGTGAAACAAATGTTTATGTTTCAAAAAATTTAATTTATATGTTTAAATACACAATTACATAAATTACATTGTTTAATAAATATATAAATAAACTTTAGTAACTGAAATTTAAAGATATTTTAAATCGTTTGTCTTCGAATTTAGAATCAGAATTAAAGAATGCCAAATAACCATTAAATAAATTACAATGTTTATATATATATATATATATATATATATATATATATAATTACAATGTTTAAATATATATATATATATGTAAACTTTAGTAGCTGATATTTAACGATATTTTATATCGTTTATCTATCGAATTTAGAATCAGAATTAAAGAATGTCAATGTATATAAGATTTCGCCATAGATTTTCAATATTAGAGATCAGATATTTCTCTTAATTTCTGAAAAGTTGTTCTTAAAAGTTTTGAAATGAAAAAACCAATCATAAAAAAAATCTATTCATATATATCTGGTGTTGTAAAAGAATTAGATTTTTAAATGACATATATTTATTACATTATCGAAGTATTTAGAAAATTGTGAACAATACGAATGACACAATTTGTTTCGGCTAAGATTTGTTAAAAATATTCTGAAGTTGAATATATTTTTCTGAACGTAGCAAGGATCGTTTATATAGAAATATAGTGTATAATAGACAAACCTATTATTTTGTTGTGCCACCAAAAATTATATATATATGTAACATTATTATTTAAAAAATTGTGAACAACGACTACGAGCTGTTAAGTGAAAACCAATAACAGAGAAAAATACTATCAATTTACATCTTTATGCGGTAAAAGAACATGATTTTTATATGATATATATATCTATAACTTTATTTAAGTATTTTGAAAATCGTGTGCAATGACTGCAGACGATTATGTTGAAACAAAAATTAACTAAAAATATTTTGAAGATAAATATTTTGTTCTGAATACATAAAGGTTAGTTTATCAGTAATAGGAAATATATTTTAAAATTTGATTAATAAAGGCATTTAAAGTATCTTGAAACAGGCGTTTTTCATAAATTTACATGTAGATTTTCGTTTTAAGTATGGGACTTATGAATGAACGAAACAAAATTATTCATATGTATCACTAAAAATTATTCAGGTAATATTTCTATATTCAATTAAAAACAAAAACTTTTCCTAAATTTGACAAGCTTTTCAGGAACAAATCAAGGTAAAGGATTTTAATAAAACATATTTTCATTTTAATTTTAACAGATACTCATTAAAAGAAATATTTTGCCACGATTTGTTGAATAAAGAATCCTGAAGATATATTGTTGTTTAATTTTTAAAATTACCAAATTAAAGGAAGCCAGAAATAATCTGATTTTTTTCCATGTTCTTATAGATTAATTTCCAGAAATAATCTGATTATTTTCTCTGTTCGTGCAGATATTCTTTGGAAATAATCTGATTATTTCCCATGTTCATACAAATTACTCTCCAGAAATAATCTGATTATTTTCCATTTTCATACTCATTACTTCTCTAAGAAAAAACTCTTCTAACTTATATTCCTTTATAATTTCATTCAAAATATTTTTAAATAGACATTGCAATTATAGAAGTCTTTTAATAAAAATAATGCCTGTCTTATATTCTTTAACTGCTTCGTAATCACTTTATTCAGTATATTTTTAAGTGGGCATTGGTGTAATAGAGGTTAGTTAAAATAATCACAACAATTTCAGATAAAATCAACAAATCGCGCCCTAAAACACTCACTACTAAATTTTTATGCCAATTAAATTCATTTTCATGAAGAAAAATCAAATGCTTTCCTAAAATTTCTAAAGAGAAATTAATTCGAAATTTGAAAATTATTGAATATCTTTTTCAACATATCCTTCAAAATACTCGATTTTATGTTATGATACTTTTTATAAATTCTATTAAAATAATTTTAAATAACAACCAAGATTACCGGTGATTGTTAATATAAAAATACTTTTTATCTTTTCGTTATAAAAGAAATTTATTGCAAATTTAATGTAATTTTCTGATCCATTTTAATGCCATAAAATATTACTAATCCATCCCCAAAAAATTTATATTTTCAAAACGCCATTTAGTGAAGTCGATTTAAAATTTTTACAGATGAAAAAAAAATCAATTGATGCCACTTTACAAATAAGAAATATATTCCCCTTAGAAAATACTAAATAATTGCATTCGACAGTAAATAGATACAACAAAATGGCTCCGATCGAAATGTGAACGAAAAGCAGAAGAAAAATATTGTTCAAAAGAAAGAAAAACAGAGTGATACAATTTGATCCAACCAAAACAAACAGACGATATTTTTCTTCATCTGTTATTGCGATAGAATTCCATCATTCTTGAAATATGAGCATTTTATTTTCGAATGTCATCTTAAAATGAAATTTGGGGAGTTGTTTATATTAACTACCTGTTTTTAATATCCTTATTTTAAATTTTATTTTTGAAGCAAATGTTTATTTAATTTTCCCGTTTCAACATGATGATAATTATTTCTGGATCCTTTACACTGAAAAAAAAACATACCAAAAATGTGTTTTATTAATCAAATGTTTCAAGTTTTTTTTTAAATTTGAGTAAATTTCAAATCAAAGATTTATGAAATTATGCAAATAGTTTCAATAACCTAGCTGTCTAACGGGTTAAAAGAAGGCATGGCTTAGGTTTTGAATTAAAAAAAGAAATATATTTTCTATAATGGCTGTGCTCTTATCATACACAATTATGCCTTTTAAAATATTTATATATATATATATTGATGGAAATGGCTGTTATCAGTATTCTTGGAATTTCCTCTAAACAAAAGACAAATGAAGATTAGTTTCTTCTGAAATGTCACCAAGAAACTTTCATGTAAATTTCAGGTAAAAATTAGAGCTATTTTTAAGTGATGAATGCTTGGTGTTTCAAATAAGTTTTGGTGTACTTAAGCCATAAAATTTGCGTCTTGGCAATAATCTTTAGTTAATGGATTTGACTGGTTACATTGAACCGGTTGTGACTATTCAGCTAGAAAATATATCACTTTATCTGTTTTATGTGTATTATTTTACCACTTTCTTTTTTTATTCATATTCGAAATAAATTTCAATTCAAATTCGAAATTCACATACACAGAGGAAATATTGAGTCTGCCAAATGTTCAAAATGCAGATTTTGAAAAGTTTAGACCCTCTCATTTCCAAAATTAATCGAGTTCAGTTACTTTGGAATTCCGAAAGGCCCGAGTTTGCTTACAAAGATTTTAAACAGTCTCATCTCTAAAAAAAACCAAATACAAAAAATCATTGATAGTCCGCGTTTTTCCTGGAAATGATATTGTTACAAATATAATTTGGCTCCCCAACACGAATAGAATATTCGCAACGAAATTCTTTCTACAATCAGCCCTGTGGTTATTGATTGGATGTCGCGTTTAGTAACCTCAGAGCTTGGTGACAAACTTGGCTAATTGACGAAGATTTTGGCGACAAAATGGATTATACTCGAAACTTCAAGAATTTTGTTGACCCGTCCATTAAGAACTGGGCTTCGCCTGATTGGTCTAAAAAATTCTAGGGCCACCTCCCGGGAAATATAAAAGGCTGACACTCTCAAGCTGGGAGTAGTCGTGGGAAATTGTAGTCAGTGTCATCGACAAGTAACGAGTCTTCCAGAGGATAGCGAAGCAGCTGTAGAGACAAGCTAGTACTGAGCTATGTGCCTTGCTGTCTATTCAGGAAGCAGCATATGTTCATGTGTAGCCAGTCTTGTGGTAGTGAGCCGGTTGTGCAGCTAAAGCGAAGCAACAGTGGAGAGTGTTTCAGCCGTCTGGAGAGACCGTAGAGTGAAGCTAAGGAGTATTCCTCTTCTGTTGAATCCTGTCTGGTTGCTTTGTGTGTTGTGTTACTACTAAATTTCTACTTGTAGGCTGTGTTACTACCGAATTTCTACTTGTTGGCTACTGTTTAAATATGTTTCGCGAGACAGAATTGAATATTTAATTCATATTCTTTTGAATGCTCTAAGAATTTCTCTAAAGAAATTAATTAGTATTTTGTTGCGTTTTAGCATAACTATAACTGTAATTTTAAATACTATATTGCACATCTTAATCGAAAGTGGCTTTATTTTTAGATTATTTTTAGTCCACGATTCATTTCTTACAAACTCACTCTTCGACTTTTAGGTTGCTTTTCAATCTTTAGATTGGTTTGCAAATCTATTTTTCCAATTATTCAAACGCTTTATAGATGATACCTGACCAAATCAAGAGAATCTTGAATTATTTCAGCTGAGAAACTGATGCAACTATTCCTGTTTTTAAGATAAAGAAAAATTGATGTGATTATAATTATTTTTCATCCTCGACTATCAAGAAAACATTCATTTAACAGGAATGTATTTAATCCATGAAAAACTTGTAACAATTAGATAACAGAAAAGTTAGCAGCATCTAAAATGGTAAATATGTTACTATATATGATAGCTAAATAGGCTTACTAAATATGACTCTAAAATAGTAGGCTATTTGTTCCCTTTAATCAGAAAATTTTTCTTGAAAATGAATTTCTGCCGTCATCGGTGAGAAGTCAAAGTCAGTTACTGATGATATGTCTCAATCTCATGCATAGTCCAACCACTTTAAGTTTGTTTGCATAGATTGTGGCATAAAGCTCTGTCGTTTAAATGTATTGTTATACCACTAAGTTATATTGACTGTAAAAGGTAAGATATTTATAAAAGATAAATGGAAAATTGAAAACAAAAGATACATAAATTGTTGATGTCAGAAACAGTCAAAATTAAGGCTTGAAGGTCAGTTTTGAGCCTATAACTTCTAAGATATTGCAGTTATCGAAGGGCTTTCAATACAGAAATAGTTAATTGAATGCTGATTTGAATAGTTGGATGTATTTTTTAAACTTTGATATAAAGGAAATTATAGAGAAATGAAAATTTCAACCCTCTACCATTTCCAACTCTTTTGAGTTAGAGGGACCCTTTACGAACTCGCCCCAGATTTTTAGATTTCTAACAACATATTCCAAACCAATTAAAACAGAAACAAAATAAATTTTTGAATGAAGGTTGGTTTTAGGTTCTAAAACCATGGAGGACCGAGGTAGCCTGGTTGATAGAGCGTCCATCTCGTAACAGAAAGGTCGCGGGTTCTGTCCTCGTTTCGGCCAAAGACCGACGTGTTGATTAATGACAGTTGGGCACGTTCAACAGGTCGTGACTGCAAAGTCCTCCAAGTTCCCATAACAAAACGATACCTCTGGGGTTATTGAATCAGGGATGAGTCGGTCTCTGATTTGGTTCTAAATTCTGGCTTGCTGATGGATGAATGAGCGCATGAATGAATTCGACCGCCCCCTAAAGAAGGTTGTGCCGTGTGTGTTCGAGCAAAGTCATCCTTTCACCTGAACGGTGCTCGTTAACAGCGAAAGGCGCAAGCCTGTGCCTTCATTCGAAAGAGCTCTGCTTATTCGGGCTTGGTATGACCAAGTGGCATTAAACAACAGAACCATGAAGAAAATTTCATTGTTTTGTCAAGAGAATCATTGCAATAGGTTGACTACCTGTAGGATTCTACCTAAAAGAACAAATAAGAAATTAAATAATACTGAAAACGACATTGGTATCGTATCATGTTCTCAAAACTAATAAAAGAATGTAAAAACATAGAAAGAAATTCAAAAGGAACTCTGCAGTATTAACAAGATGTGAAAGAAGATTAATTCTTAAAGTAGTATCATATTTTTCTAGTTAAACAAAACTCAATAAAGATTTTTAAGTTCCATTAAATAATATCAAAATAAATATATTTTGAAAGGAAAGCACCATTGAAAAATCATAAACACTTGTAAATAATTTTTTTCTGTAAACAAATATTTGAAATTTAATAAAAGGTAACAATTTTATCATTTCGTTATTGCAAAATTTCTTTGCTCATTTATGCTTACTTTGATAATAAGTGGAAAAGAACAGTTCTATATCTTAGATACAAAGGTACAACAATGTGTTGTAACTCTGTACTCCATGAGGGTTTGAAATATAATTAAAAATGTTGAAATGAAAAATTTTAGACTTTAAAAAAAAAGTAAATACAAATCTGGTTTACCACTATTTAATGGAATGTATGGAGATCTCAGAGTGAAGGAAGGACCTGAAGATGGTCAGTAATGATTTAAGTACAGTACTGATGGTACCATCTCAAAACCCTGAAGGATATGATGTTAAAGATGGATAGTTTCATTCCAACTGTTTGAGAGAGTGCAGATGGGGAGAAAGACAGCTATTTACTACCCCGAAAGGAATGTTAGTTTGACTGTTTGGTTCATGTAAGGTTGGACAAAACTTATTCAACAGTCGACCACAACAAATCCTGTCGATACTGCTAACTTCAGTGGTGGCGGGGTGGTCGGCTGTATGCAAGAAGAAGAAGAAGAAGTAAATATAAATCTTAGAGGAGATCAGCAATCATAACGTAGCTATTTCGTAGAAATTCAGTAAGGAACTAGTATTTGGAAACAGCCAAATGGCAATAATTTTCCTTATATAATACTAGCTGATACCCGCCACTTTGCTGCCGCCAAAAAAATATTATTCAGTGTAATCAATCAATAATTTTGCAATGTTTTATCGAAATAGAATGAACGGTTCGACAGTATATAAAATACGAACAAACAAATATTCATTTTTATATATTAGATTTGTGTATTCTTTCAGAATTGTAAAGCTTGATGTTCTTTCAGAATGGTAATGAGAAAAAAAAATTTATTGTATCTCATGATTTGTTTAATATGCTTTCAGAATTCTCAAATTTAATTTTAGAAAATGTGATTAAAGTATTTTCTTTTAAAATCTATTAAACATAGAAAACATAAAATCGTCAATATTGTTGAAAAGATAATTTACGAAAATTAAGACGCAAAATTATTTGTACTATAATATTTTTGTGATTACTGCGAAAAACGCTTAGATTTAACTAAAATAAAAAAAACCCAAGGTTGGTCTCGACAAAACTTTCTCGCATAATCTGTAATGAAGTTATTATCTCTGAGAATAATTTGCAGGATATTTACGTATTATAGCAACAAAATATCAATCTTTAACTTGGGTTTAGTAATCCTACAGAATCTATTGTCTCCTAGCCGAGTTATGTGGAGATTAATCCTAGGTAAATAGTTGCGATTGAGATTCGAATTGAAATTCTTTTTAGATAATTGTACTATCCCTACAACCATCACGTTGGTATAAAAAATGAGCTGATCAAGTTTCATCACTGATCAAGTTGATCAAGTTTAGGAAGGCATAAGAGACATACAAAAAAAAACATTAATTTCTATTTATATAGATTATTTAATTAAGATGAATGCATAAATTCTAAAACATTATGATGTTACGATATTTGTAACTCTAAAATATTATGAAATGATATTTGGAACTCTAAAACATTATGATATGATATTTGGAACTTTAAACATTGCGATGTTTCGATATTTGGAACTCTAAAACATTATGATATGATATTTGGAACTTTAAACATTGCGATATTTCGATATTTGGAACTCTACAACATTACGATGTTTTGATATTTGGAACTCTTAAATATTATGATATGATATTTGGAACTCTAAAACATTATGATATGATATTTGGAACTCTAAAACATTACGATGTTTTGATATTTGGAGCTCTAAAGCATTACGATGTTTTGATATTTAGAACTCTAAAACATTATGAAGTTACGATATTTGGAACTCTAAAACATTATGATATTTGGAACTCTAAAACATTATGATGTTACGATATTAGGAACTTTAAAACATTACGATGTTTTGATATTTGGAGTTCTAAAACATTATGATCTTGCGATATTTGGAATTCAAAAACATTACGATTTTATTGGAACTTTAAAACATTACGATGTTTTGATATTTGAAACTCTCAAACATTATGATGTTACGATATTTGGAACTCCAAAACATTATGATGTTACGATATTTGGAATTCTAAAACATTATGATGTTACTATATTTGAAACAAAATTTCAAATATCCTTAATTCTTTACATTTTTGCTACTTTTTGTTATCGAATTAAGCAACACCTACCTTTTTAGAAATATGATCTTGTTAATTCATTGAAGAAGTAAAGAATATTTCAGATGTTTGTGAGGAATGTTTAATTTTTACCACCAAATTACGGCGTGTTTAAAAGATCCAATTTCAGCTTATAAATTTGAGAATCGCTAATCTGATGCCCGTTTAACGCCTTTTTCCCCAGCAATTTTTCAAATGCTGACACATTAATTGACTGTAATTAATTTTACCAACAAATTGTGATGTCACACTCGAGATATATGATATAACAATCTCGTATCTTAACTCAATCTATCGTACTGCGCTCTACAAGTATTGTTGAACACACAGGCGGAGTCTCCAATTCCGATCACTTTGTATATTAATGCTTATTCCAAGATTGCGTTACATACGTCTGATTAGGGAAATGCTCATATGTCTAGCAATCCGGCGAATTGTAAATGGCCTATTTTAATGAGCCATTTCATGGCCAACCTCATAAGGACCGAGCATATATCAGTTTTCTGAGAATATGATATTTCTTCTGATTAAGGTATCCGCCTATGTTAAAAAC
>JAPMOQ010041366.1:119976-155919 GCA_026543055.1 Argiope trifasciata
GAATGTCAAGTTTAAGTGTTAAAACAGTGTACAGAATGTTTGTGTTGTTCCTTGTTTCAAAAACTATTATACAAAGACTAATATTTAAATTTTTTTTCATTCTCCCGAGATAACGCGGTAAACTAATATTAAAACTAAATTGAAACTATAACTAATATTAAAACTTAAGTTTTTTACACCCATGAAATATTAAAAATTAAACTTAAAACCTACATTTTTTTGTTTTATCGAAATAGGATAAACGGTACGGCAGTATATAAAATACGAACAAACAAATATTCATTTTTATATATTAGATTTGTGTATTCTTTTAGAATTGTAATACTTGGTGTCCGTTCACAATTGTAATGAGAAAGGAAACTATTTATTGTATCTCATGATTCGTTTAATATTCTTTCAGAATTTTCAAATTTAAGTTTAGAAAATGTGTTTTAACTATTTTCTTTTAAAATGTATTAAACATAGAAAACGCAAAATTGTCAATATAATTGGAAAGATAATTTACGAAAATTAAGATTCTGCAAAATTATTTGTACTACAATATTTTGTGATTACTGAGAAAACGCTTAGATTTAATTAAAATTAAAAAATCGCAAGGTTGGTCTCGACAAAACTTTCTCGCATAATCTGTTATAAAGTTATAATCTCTGAGAGTGACTTGCATGAAATTTACGTATTATAGCAACAAAATATCAATCATAAAAATAATAGTAGTAATATATTTTATTGTATGTAATAATAATTAATTAAAAATATTTTGATTTTTTCGCAATTTTTTTCAAAAAAAATGTAAGGGAAGTGGCTAAACTATATTTTGTTTTTAAATTATATTATTACTAGGAATTGTTCATTTTCATTAATTTATATTAAACCATTTATAATTAAATTATATTACTACTACTAAAATATTTAGTATGACTAAATTAGATTAAACATAGAACTAAAAACTATTGATTTTACGTAAGTTTTTTAAAGCCAATATTAATTTTTTTGTTATTAAGTTATATTTCACTGGATATTAAATTGTATTTTTTCCATTTTTAAACTATTAGGGATTATTTTGTTTGAATAAAAATCTCAAACAGATGAGTATGTTTTTATTATTTTTTTCCCACATATGTATCTTAATTTTATTTCAAATAAGAGAAAAATATATTAAGATTGTAAATGCAACACGTAAGTTAACTAAATATTTATGCACATATATCAATAATTGGTAAAAGTGTTGAATAGTGTGCCCCATGCTGCACCAAGGATGCCAGGTCGCCAATAAAGATGGCGGATAAAATAAACAAACTCTTCTATGAATCAGTTATGGTCACCACTTTATGCATTAAAATAATTATCTTAACTAATAACTATTAGAATTTCGATTTTAATTTGAGATTTATTTTATCTGTTACTTAGATTTTTATTTTATTTATTTTTTTAACCTTTGGGATCACTGTCGCTTCTTATCTTAATTTTGTAGAAGTTTTTCAAACCCTTTGCGCCGGTCTGTTGTATACAGAAAAAAAACTTTAGAGCACGCGATGCCTGTCGGCCTCTGAAGAAGGCACCGGGCAGAATTTTTTAACTTATAAAAACACCCTAGGGCTTCACTGCCGATGGGAACGGGAATTTGGTAGCTTCGCTAGAACATTGAACATAAGGACAGTGTAGGATAAGAGGAATAGTTCATACAAACAAATATCTTTTCCGAACTTCATCAACTCTTAAAAAATATAAATATTCCACTCACCCTTCATCCATTCTGCAGATGTAAAATAACCCTACATCCATTCTTGCACAATTGCCTACATAAGTTATTAATGGAACGAACGTTACAGCAGCAAAAGAATTACGAGAACTTCGAAGAATTCCATTGCAGCTATCTTTTAATGTGAGAAAGCAGACGATTTCCTAATTTACGATTTCAGACGATTTTTCAAAGCCCATACTAGCAATTGAAAACAAATATTTGCTATTCCTGTTTACATTTAAAAAAAAAGAATTGTATTTCTTATTAATTTTTAAAAAAAACTTTCAATTATAATATGAAACAAAATTAAAATCCTTAAGCGATATTTTTTATTTAACATTTTTCATAAAATAGTTGTAGTTCATGTGCAACTCAACTATTGTAAAAAGTAGTAAACAAAACAGAATTAGGGTTGCTGGAAAGAATGTTCCGTTGGGTTGCCATATTGGTGAGAAACTGGGGGGGACATTATGCTTCACTTCACCCCAATAATTTAATTAATTTTATTTTTTAAATGCTTGAACATTAGGTTTTAGATTTTTGGTAAAAATAGAAAGTGTAAAAATGAGCCAAAGTAATACATAAACATTTGTCTATAAGAGAAATAATAGGCATTGGCCTACATTGTCCCAGCCGAAATAACCTCATGCACTGAAGTCATCTAAACTTGAATTTGCCATTGTTGCGATTTACCAATGTGTAAATAATAATAGAAAGAACTATTCTGATTAGTTGTTTTGAATAAGACAGGGGCTCGCTTTGTAATCAATCGCCAAATAAAGATATTTCTTGAATCTATTCAAATTCCAATTGGTGTAATTCCATACTTGTGCATGTTTTCGGTATTCTGCGAGCGCTTTCTACCTTCTCTTATCGTTTACATTCCAAATTGAGGTTATCCCAATGTTTACAAATCCATACATCTACCATACTGTTCCTGGTAAATGTGTGGATATGGTTGGTAAATGTTGGTTTGATGTTAGTTTCAAGTACTGTACCTCCTGATAGCAAAATTGCACTGACACGGATTATTAAATGAATATAATATTATAGAATGAATTAATAAATGAATTTAATAACTTAGAATATATTATTTTACTATTAAACGAATTTATTAACGTGGAATACATTCTTTTACTATCAAACGAGTTTAATAACTTGGGATATATTCTTTTACTATCAAACGAGTTGAATAACAAAATATATTCTTTTACTATCAAGCGAATTTAATAATATAGAATATATTCTTTTATTATCAAACGAATTTAATAACTTGAAATATATTCTTTTGCTATCAAACGAATTGATTAACATAGAATATATTCCTCTACTATAAAATGAATTAAATAACATAGAATATATTCTTTTACTATCAAACGAATTGATTAACATAGAATATATTCCTCTATTATAAAATGAATTAAATAACATAGAATATATTCTTTTACTATAAAATGAATTTAATAACATTGAATTTTTTTAATTGTCAATTGGATTTAAATTTTAAATAGTTTAAGAATTAATCGAAACAACTACAATTGGAGAGATTTCAGAGGAAATTAAGCATTAATTATCTTGTTGCTTTGCTATATTCTGCATGTTATGATTATATTATGATTATTGCTTTGCTATATTAGACCTGTTATGATGTGAAACTTAATAGATCAGGTTAGCAGGGTTGAATATTTTTGGTTATATATTTTCGTATTGCCAATAATCATGGATATGCATATTATGACCTTGTTGCGTGTTTTCTAAGATAGCGAAATCATGTAGATACAATTTTGACTTGAGTTCCATTAGTATTGCAAGTGAAAAGTAGTATTCCTAATAGTGATATTTTAATAATTCAGTAACAGACATTGGATATTAGTGATAACTTTTTGTCTGGTGATTATGTTACTTAGCTACAATCCAAAATGTCGGGCAGCGGATAAAACAGGAACAAACAACGATTCATTTTTAAGTATTAGATACGATGAGAACTGTAATATACCCATAATCATCGCGCAAGTGCTAGCAGTAAATGGGCAAAGTTTTATTGCAATCGATGGAATGGTACGGCAGCGTACAAAATACGACCAAATAGAAGATCATTTTTAAATATTATTTACGATGAGTGCTATAATATGTCCATAACATTCGCGCAAGTGCAAGCTCTAAGTTGGCAAAGTTTCATCTCAATCGGATGAACGGTGCGGCAGCGTACCAAATAAAAAATCATTTTTAAATATTATTTACGATGAGTACTATAATATGTCCATAACCTGCGAACAAGAGCAAACAGTAAGTTGGCAAAGTTTTATTTCAATCGGATGAAAGGCAAGGCAGTATATAAAATACGATCAAACAAAAATTTATTTTTAAATATTATATAAGAATTTAAAAATATAATAAAAAGCCGTTTTCCCCACTAAAACTTTGAATTTTTTATGAAAATTTAGTTTTGTTAACATATTCTATACAAAATTTTACCTAGGATAGATTTTCCAACTTCAATATCCATTTACTTATAAAGACCTCTTCTCTATTGACAAACATCCAAGAAAGAAAAAAGACGGCAACTTTTATTTTTCGAAAAGTTTGATAATAACCCTCTTGTCTAGTTTTATTCCGAGAACTCTACACAAAAGAAGTTTTGGAACGCTTTCAAAAGCTGAAAAAAATGTAGAGTCCCTTCGCTACTCTAGCGTCCTCTTATAGTTAAAAACTTTTCAGGGGGTCTGCTTAATGGCTTTTTACAAAGCGTTTGCATTCTAATCGATTTTGGAAATGTCGTAGCTTGAAATTCATCTTTTAAAATGCATTTAAGAAAAAGATTATAAAATGTTCGAGTTTAACCATCTGCAATTTATTTGAAATGATTGCAGATTGTTAAGTAATATTTCATTCTTCCTTATTTAGATTATATTTTAAATGTATTTTACATTGTGCATCGAAATTTAGCCTTACAGGCCTATATAGAAGATATATTATTAGTTTGAGTTTGTTCGAATAATCAGTTAATTAATGACAGTAAGGTATCCGACTACATTGGCGATTTTTTTGCTATTTTTTGTAGTTCAGACTTTTCTCTTTAAAAAACAGTTAATCTTTTATAGGAAAAGAAAGGCCTGAAGTATATGAGAATTTTAATCAAATATTTTTCAGTTCAAATTTGTCTTTAACTTCAATTTTCATAAAAACTCTCCATCGTTAACACGAGATCTCAAAAATTAATAGATATATTTACACAAAAATATCAGCGTGTGTTTTAAATAATAGGGTCAATGAAATGAACCAAAAGTTTTATTGTTGGTGTAATACTTTTTCATTTATAGGTGTTTTTAGAAAAATTAATTTATGAATTTATGGAAAAAAATGCATGTGTACATATATTTTTATTCATACTTCTTTGTATCTCAAAATATTTCTCAGATTTTGGTTCATTTCATTCATAGCCTTCTATAACTTTTGTGCAAAGAAATAAAGGATTGCTACATTACAATTTTGTGTCGAGTGCTAATCGTTTTGGTTAAATTTCAGCAAAATTTACTGCAAATTCTTCTATATCTCAAAATATATTGTCAAATAACATTTTGCATTTATAGTGTTTATAATTAACAATGCATCAAAAATTCATAAATAGTTTTTAAAAAATCCAATTTTGCAATTTATTTTTTCTTTCGAACGTAGTCGGATACCTCGATGCTGAGATGAACTAACGTTTTTAGAATTTTCTAGAATTTCAGAATACCTTCTGTCTCTGTAATGTTCTCAAAGTCCATGTTAAACCAAAAAGGGAAAGATTCACACAAACTTTTTTATATGACGAAGAGCTACACTTTTAATGAAAAAAATCCAATACTAAATTTGATATATTCTAATCATTGAGTTTCCGAATTACAGCGTTTATATGTGTCTGAAAGATCTCGACAGACAACCTACTTCTTGCTGAATGTGGCACAAACTTTGACATGTAGACAAATGCCAGATGTTACTCTACAGATGATAAATCTATGTATAGAGTTTTATCAATCTAGACCGCTTCCATTTATCATTATTGTCTTAATTTATATTTGAAAAAGCTCGAAATAGATTTTACTCAAAGTTTGATAGAAAATTCGTAAATTTGACATAAAGACCATATACTAAATTTCAGCCATCTATCTCAACGCATTTTTCACATGGATGGATTTTACACAATTTTACAAAATACCTTATGAGGAATGCAAACCTGTATATGAGTTTTGTAGTACCAAATCTCATTCTTTCAACAAAAATAAATTAAATTCTTTAAAGGCCTTGTAAAACGCCCAAATATATATAAAACTTTTTTTTCCTTGGGCATCTAAACATGCTGTATTCGATTGTGATTCATTGATCTAGCTAATGAAAGAAATTCGTTTTTCAGTAAATGATAGTCATTAAAGAAAAAAATATCTATTTGGCTTCATGTTTTCTCAAAACAAATATTGATTTTTAAACTTCTAAAAGGTACTGATTCAAAAATGTGCTTAGATTTCATTGTTGTGTAAGCTCTCTCATTAGAATTGCAGGATAAATAACCTTCTGCCATATCTGTAAATATGAGAGGAAACATTTAGAAGAATATTATTAATTTTAAAATCATCTATACTGAGGAGCAAGAGTGGAGTGCAGTTAAGGCGATTGGTGAATTAAGTTAAGCTTCCAATGTTTGTGTTTGTTGAAGCAGCAGCATCGAGTCATGTGAGGTATGGCCAGTCATGTAGTAATAGGTCGACTGTTGGATACAGCTAAAACGATGAGACAGGTGTTTGGAGAGACCATAGAGTGTAGCTAAATAGATCCCTTCCCCCTTCTGGGTTCTTTCAGGTCACTTTTTGTGTGTTGCTACTACTTGTACGTGGTTTTTTGCTCTGTGCATTGCTTAGGAACGTCTTGGCAGTGCTTTGTTGTCTGTGTAGCCATACATTCGTATTCATAAAAGTCTTCATCTGCTATTCAAACATGTTTAATGTTTTATACCATAAATGCACTACAAGAGAACCCCCTGACTTTACAGACTTTATGAAAGAAGTTCCATAACAAAACTATTGTTCTCCTGAGGCTCCCACTATTCGTTTTCTGCTTATTTCCAACATTAGAAAGAGTGCAACTCTACAGACCAAAAGCAAAGTATGTTGATTTTTGAGTTAGTCTGTAGTCTGATTTTATAAAAAGAGTTAAAAAAATAAAAAAGCTTATTAGCTGATCACCCTGTATAAACGCCACACGATTGATTTTTATTTATTTACTGCATCCTCAGTGTACGAACTTGAATAAGAAATGTAAAAATCCGAAGAATTATCATTCATGGTGTATTAAGCAAATCATTCCATTCAATCATGAATACTGAAAGAGGCAAATTAGTGGTATCCATCACTGAAGATCAAAAAACAGCTCAGATAATTGTCTTGGAAAAACAGCAGATGGCTCGCTGATAATTCTCACAAGATTTGATGAGATGTAATCTATTTTAAGCTCTCCTCTTTTTCCCAACATCATTTCTTCACTCCGAAGTTTCGTGATCGATTCATCACGGGCCAGTTTCCAGCGTAAACACGAGCAATGGGGAAATCTCACTTCCGCACGCTACACTCGTCGTTATAGCTTGGGAGAGGAAGTTTTGTGCTGGAAAATTGAGAAGATGGAATCGGGGACCACCGAAAAAGAATTTTTGTATCAATTTTCCAGGAATGATTGCGATGATATTCTTGAAATGTAATTTATATTTTCCTTGCATTGAGGATCTGATTTTTGGCTCCTTAAAGGAATTACAATAATTTCATCAATAAATTATACATTGAGAGTTTGTTTGGATTTGCTTGTTTAAGGTAACCGACAACGTTCGATGGAAACATCTTGAAAAATGGCATTTTTAAAAAAACTATTTGTGATTTTTAGATGTATTATCACTTATAAATACTATAAATACAAAAAAAATTATTCGAAACAATAGTATATTTTGAGAAATAGGAAATTTTATAGTAAATTTTAATGAAATTGAACGAAAACGGTTAACACTCTACACAAAATTGTAATCCAGCCATCCTATTTTTCTTTGCACACAATAATAGAATACAGTGATGAAGGAAATGAACCATAAACTAAGAAAAATCTTGAGAGCCAAAGAAGTTATGGGTAAAAATACACATACATATGAATTTTTACCATAAATTCACAACTGAATTTTTCTAAAAAGACCCATAAATCCATAAATGAAAAAGCAGTTCATCCAAAATAAACATTTTGTGTGGATTCCATTGCCCATATTATTTAAAACATACGCTGACATTTTTGCGTAAATACCTCATTCGTTTTTGAGATATCATGTTAACGGTGGAGAATTTTCATGAAAATTAAAACTGAAGTGAAAGACAAATTTCAACTGAAAGATATGTTTAGTTTAAAATTCCCCTGGATGACAGGTGAAGCCTTCCTTTTCCTAGAAAATATAAACTGTTTTGGGAAGTGAAAAATTTGAGCTACAAGAAATAACAATAAAGAAAAAAGTCGCCAATGTGGCCGATGTTTTTAACGTAGTCGGATACCTTTAGACCTTCAGAAATATTATTTTTGAATTTGTCTCCATTTCCTCAAACTTTAGTGTTTTACAAGCAGCAAAACTAGAGAAATAAAATTCAGCATGCGGGAATTACTAAAGAAATATATATAAAAAAATATCGAAAAATTGTTGGCTAGTTTTGTTTATAAGAATGCTGTCTATACTAAGAGTCATCCTGAAATTAAAGCAAAATTTCAGCTTGTAACTATTTATGCAGTAAAGTGTTGGCAACCCTATTACAAACCATATTACATCTTATCGCTTAGGGGTTAGTAAAATGAAGCGTTGCACCATAGAACAACGTGTTAACACCAGATTTTAATTGGAAAAAAAAAACTATTTTCTCGCAATTTCTATATATTGTTCAGTCATAAAGTATACAGGTTAAGGTCACTTATGAATTAACATATAAGGCAAAGGGCCACCATGGTTTTGCTGGCATATACGAATTATTTTGTCTAAATCTTCCATGAACGCTTATCCTAAATGTAGATAAATGTCGCTGATGTATCTTTGAATTCCTTCCTTTAATGCACGCTTGCTTTTGGACTTGTTGGCATAGGTCTTTGACTTCAAATAACCTCATAAAAAAGAAATTAACGGAGTTAAATCACATGATCTAGGAGATCGGTTCTCAACTTCTCTAATAGTGGCCACAAGACTACCATTATTTTTGAAATATTGTTCAACAACGAAAACATATTGTTCTATCGTGTAACATTCCATTTTTGTTATCATTTGTCAAAGTTTGTAATACGACTGCCAACACTTTACTCCACCGATGGTAGCGAATTTAAATATTGAGTTTATTTTGGGACATCTTTTACACCCATGGGATGATTAAGATAAATAACGAACACATTCAAATATTAAGTATTTTATAACGAAAATAAACGATTCATAACAAAATTTAAGATTCTTCTCTGGTATGTGGACAAAATTGCTCCAAGAGTCTTGATGAAATATCAGCTGAAAAGATAAAATTTGGTTTGTGGTCTTTGCTTATACGTTGTAGATAGACAAGCAGATTTACATGAAATTCATGGGAAGGTTTTTTTCAGCTTGCGTAAGTATAAAAAGGATAGTTTTGAAATATAACCATCTAGATAATAGAATTGGACATAAAATTGCACCACTATTATTAAATAAATGGGTAAGGTTTTATAGTTTGCAGCGAAATCAATGGTTAAAATCTTCATGAATCATATAAATGAAAGTTATCGTATTTGCATGTTTCTGAGGATACAAACCAACAGATGATCGACCCCTTTTTAGATTTAACTCAAAATTTGGCAGATGTCAGAAATTTGGATGTTAATTATGTGCATTAAATTTTGTCCATCTAGATAAACTCGAAAAACAAAAACTTATCTAAATATAAAATTTGATCGTTAATCGTTAGGGTCGTTTCCAAGGTTCACGAAATAAGTAAATTTATATCTATACAAAAATTGCTAGTGCGAAGTTGTGAGATTTAAGGAAATGACTTTTGTTCAAGACGTTTGTATGTTTTGATAAAGGCACATTGATGACTGCTTCAAATCATTACCTGATTTTCGTGAAACAGGATGAGATCAAATTCTTTGTACGTTCATCAATTTCTGGGTGTTCCTTTCAATACCTTGATGAATAAACTTTCAGAAAAGAAAATATTGACATTTAGATAGATCTCAAGAACACACAAGAAGTGGAGTTGATGATGTCATGTCTGTATTTCCATGGAAAAGGGAACAGTAGATTTTGAGGGTAAAGACCCCTGAACATCCAGAGAGCAAAAGTCTGAAGCTCAAAGGTAGCTCAAAGGAAGGTGACACACGCATTCGCTTGCACAACCCCTTTTTGCATGCGGGGCTCATTCACACATCTCACAGATAGAACACAGAACAACCATGTCCAAACCAGGTCTCGAACCCGGGACGTCCAAATCACGGGGAAGATACACTATCCCTATGCCAGGACGCCAGCCCGAAGTGGAGTTAAACCAATTTATTAACTCAACTCAGAACACAGTAACTCAGAGATCTTCGGTTTTTATGTAGCAGGGAAAATTCCAGAATACTTTTCTGGAGACAGTAAGAAAAGTCCAGAGTGCTTATGTGGTAAACTAAAGAAAGGTTCAGAGTCTTCTGGATCATGAAATAAAGGAGAAGCAAATGAAGAAAAAATAATGACGGAAAGTTTAACTGGACCTGCATTCGAACTCACTATCTCTTGATTACGATACTAGTGTTAAAATCACTCGGCTATGGAGACTCGATTGTTTCCTTTCAATGCGACAATAATATTCCAAATATATCCTTTACATAAAGATATGTCTAAATTTATGAAAATTTAATTCTAAAATACAATCAGAAGTCATTCAAAAATTTGAATAAACCAGAAAGCGTACGTATATTTCTCTCATGCACCATATTTACATACAGTCGAACACTAAAGCCGTCCCATTGAGCAATCGAACAAAGCTTTCAAGGTCATCACCACTACGCACTGATATTGAATTGCTGATTATATTGTTAAAAATTTGAAGATAATTTTTTTTTTACTTCTAACCTTAATCATTAACACGCTTTTATTTTAAGGGGAGCTGAGTTGTTTCCAAATATCGTTTTGCAAATTTAAAAATTTTACCGAAACAGAAAATTAGTGTCTGCTAATGCCGAGGCTGAACTTTTCACATGAATTTAAATTTTGACTCAAATACTAAATAGACCTTCAAAGTTTATTTTAGGTTGAATAAAATAATGCGGCGTTCAGATAATATTTGATATCACAATCAGAATCAGAGAGATGTGTGGTTGTATTGTTAACACAACATCATAGAATTGATAATGTGGTGATGTTTACTATTTCAGTATTCCACATTCACCAAGTTTGATCATTATCCAGAAATTCAGCAATTTTTTTACACAAACAATTTCCCACCTGTAGCTGCTTTCAAACAAATATCAGCGAATCAATGAAAAATAATGAAGAAATTTCATTTTGTGAATTTCTACTCTCTTGTATAGATAGCGTGGAAAAGGTATCGGTAAAAGGTTAAAAAAAAATCTAGCCGACCACCCCTCCACCACTGAACGTAGCAGTATCGACAGGATTTGTTCTGGTCGACTGCTGAAACGGATTGACTGTTTGTCTCTACTTTAAGAAACATGAAAATGCAATGACTTATAAGCAATATTGTGAAATTTTCAATGACTTATAAATAATAAATATCAAGTTGCGCATGAGGCTTTGTGACTACAAATACAATTTTGTGTCAATTTTTAAATTAAATCGATTGAAATAAAATGTCTAAAGAGAAAATTCGATTTTCGGATACTATTAAAAAAATTCCGTGGATGAGTCATCAAAACACTCCTCAAGTATGATACGATAGTTTCAATAAAAATGTTAAATTCATGTCAAAATTTATAATTCCATAATTATTACTTGTTAGTGACACTCAGGCATTCTCTGGTACGAAAAATTTATTAAAGAGTGCGCGAGGAAGTTATAAAGTGAACACTTTCTTTGGTTAGATAATTGTTTGTGTATATCATTAGGAAACCAAGGAAACTTAATATCGGAATCTGAGTCTGGATGTATCAACTGGGTGACAATTAATTCCCATATTGCATAAGTGCTTGGAGCAATTATTTATTTCTTCTGTACTCTGGGGTTATAATTGCAACAAATAAGAAAAGAATTCGATTTCTTTTTCCTCATCTCACCATAATCGGAAAACCATCTCTGAATGGTTCTGATGTGACTTTTGTAATAAGGAAATATGGATGAGAAAAGAAAAGATAAAAAGTCGATAAAGAAAGAGATAGATAAAAAGCAAAAAATTAACAAGTCGATAGAGTTAAATTTGCTTAACCTTCCAGCTGGCGCACGTATGTGAGAGATACACTTGAGTTGAATTTCGTTTCATTCCTTAAGATCTGGTGGCACATTGAACGCTTGTCCTTGGCTATTTGTCCCCCTCCCTTTGACCTACTTTCACTTGTCGTCATAAGTTTGTGGTGTTAATAGGTCTCTGCCGATCAGATATTTGTATTTTAGATATACGCGTGACCGTTTATGTCAGTTTTTGTCACATATGATGTTATATGATTTTACAAATAAATCCGTATTGTTTTAGACTGACGACATCTGGCAAATGCATTCACAAAGAAAAATGTTGAAAAAAAGCACCCACATCTCTAAAAAGTGAGCTAAATGAAAGGATCCGTATCGTTTTAGACTGACGACAGCTGGCAAATGCACTCACGAAGGGAAATGTTGAAAAAAACACCCACATCTCTAAAAAGTGAGCTAAAATGAAAGGTGCTAAAGAGAAAAGCAGAACTAGGTATTGAAGAAGTGGAAGATGCAACGTCAGGGAAAAAATTCTGCTAAAAAGAAAAAAACGGACTAGAATTATAGGTTCGGTTGTGAGATTTGCCAGAAATTTATATGTTTGGAGCACACTAAACACATTTGCTCAGATTGCAGCGCTGCAATGAAATAACAATGAAACAATTTTCTTCCTTTTCATATCTAACTTTTAATTATTTTTTCCTTTTTATTCGTCAATTCTGTATTTTTGCACTTCTATATTTTGTATGCAAATTGTTCTGCCAAAATATCGACCATTTCATTTATACTATTTTTAAATCAATTTGGTTAACCTGTGGTCATTCTATATTGTTATTGCAATCTATATTTATATTGTTTCTGCTTCTTTTTAAGTAAAAAATGTTTAAAGTGATTGTAGATATTAATCCTAAGCTATTTACAATATAATTATTTTAATTGTTACGCTTTTGAAAATTTACAATTTACTATAGCGTATGTGAGAAATATGCGCGACCTTTCATGTTGGTATGACGGCCGCGCCCGCTGGAAGGATAAGGCCCATATTGGGATATGTGGTAATGTCGGATCACTATGCAAAGTTGGCGACACAGAAAGATAGTATTGATATCAGTGTCCTTAAATCAAGTTTTGTCTTAAAAATTGAATTGAGAGAAGAAATAAAACTATAATGGTTTAACAGGTGGTATATGTCAAAAAAAAAGGAAGAGTAACTTTGGACTTTATTCCTAATCCGAAAGTAAAAATAAGCAGATACCATCCACTGTTAATCCAAAAAATATCTGAACATGGGAGATTTCCTGCATATTTCCAAAGATTTTAAAAAACGCAGGAAAATAAATGCATTTGTGGAGAAATGAGTACGGTTTACCAATATTCAATGGAATGCATGGAGATCTCAGAGTGAAGGAAGGACCTGAAGATTGTCAATAATGATTTAAGTACAGTACTGATGGTACCAGGCCATCTCAAAACCCTGAAGGATGTGATGTTAAAGATGGATAGTTTCATTCCAAAGGTTTGAGAGAGTGCAGATGGGGAGAATGACTGCTATTTACTACCCCGAAAAGAATGTTAGTTTAACTGTTTGGTCCATGTAAGGTTGGACAATACTTATTCAGTAGTCGATCACAACAAATCCTGCCGATACTGCTACTTTCAGTGGTGGTGGGGTAATCGGCTATATGCAAGAAGAAGAAGTAGCTATATATTCCCAAAAGTTGACACGCTATAATTTCTTTGGGAATTTTTTATCCAAATAGAAATAAACTGTTTTGGAATAAATTCTTCCTCACAATAATTCTTAGACCCGAGACTTACCAATCAAACAACCCCCAACCAATGATTTATGAATTTCATTTAAAAAAAATACTTGGCCCGCTATTGACGAATTCATTCATAAAATAAGAAATGCTATCTCTTTCTTCAATGAATGCAACTTATGGGGGAAAATTGTAGAATCCACAATTGAGTGCAGAAATCGGTAATTGGTTTGGAAGAACAACATCTGGTACACGTGCAATACTCACCATATTTGATGAAAAATCATCTGCTTTAAACTATTTCTCATTTCCCTTCTTTGAACGCCAGTTCATCGCTTTGAGATTCCGTGATCGAATCAGGGAAGTGATGCATCAAGCAAATATATTAGCAAACCACGCTGTAGAATCTCATCTTTGCACGCTACTCTCTTTAAAAGATGGGGTATTCCTGGGACTGAAAAATTGACGTTAGGAGCGATGGCTGTATCAATGTCCTATTACCGATCTCGTTTTTGCGATGTGTTTTTTTAGTTTTTTCTTTAGCGTTTTCTTTAAAAATGTTTTTGAAAAAAGTTGCAAAAAATCATCACCATCATTTTTTATTTTGATTAAATACAAGAAAACGAAACAAAAGAGAATATGTAAGTTTTAAGTTGATTTTTGAATTTTTTTTATGGTGTGAAAGCATTTGATTTTGATATTAGTTTACTATCCCAAATTATCTCAGGGAAAATGGGAAAAAAGTTAGATATTAGTCTTTGTATGATAGTTTTTGGAACAAGGAACAATACAAAGTGATACTTGACATTCTGTACTCTATTATCTGGTATCTTTTCTTGATAGTTTATCTCTGGTATCTCTTTTACGGAAGCCCAAAGTACACTGCCCCGTTGGATTTCATTTTTTTAGTAGCAGGAATCATTATCTGAAAAAACGTCGCTTTCGCTACCTTGCATCATTTTACTTTTTTTCAACTCAACTATCCTTTTTTATGCGTTACTAATCCACAATCAGACGTATAATATTCAAAAGAAAAACACGTGACCAGTCCCGTCAAAATAACTGCGAAACCAATAAGATTTGGCCAATTGCCAATCAAAGCTGAATAGTTTCTTTTCATTTCCTATGGGAAAAGCAAAACCGTGATAAAACAAATCATATTGACGAATTCTGCTTCGTCCGAGTTGTTCTCGGGATAGTAATTAACTGCAATGTATATAACCGAGATAATTCGGGAGAATCAGGCAAGCAGTTAATGTTGTCATTTTTTTTGTTCTTTCTTAACCGCTTCCCTTATAAATTTACGCAAATTAACAAATTTCTCATCAATATGTATAATCATTTGTATGTATGACTATATAATCATTTCAAATTTTTATCGTTTTTAGTTGTCCATTTTTAAAAAATTAAATAACATAACAGTTTACATCACGTTAGTTTTCCAACCCAAAATACAGACATATATTATCTTAATGCGTAGAAGAATTTAATAGATCGTGATGATAAGAGCACCAAGATATATTAAATGATCTCAGGCAAGCGATCTTTTATTTACATTTTTTTATTTATATTAAACAAAAGTGAATTTTTTAAAAAAAGTGTTAAATACTCCTTAATGGTATATGATACCGTATGACTTTTAATTTTGTTATTATCTTAAAAAGTACATTTTCACATTGTATAGATCTCTTTGAATAACAATTGCATTTTTATATTATCAACCAGAAATTCACAACGAAATTAAACCAAAATCTTCAAACACTACTTTCCATTTTATCAAGTGTATAATAATCAAAGCGATGATACCAGAATTTTTTCAAAAATGTAGAAACATTTCACTATGCCAGAGATACCTCTTTGGTTATTAAAATTCCAAGGAGGAAACCTGAAATTCCAGAGCCTTAATCATTAAAATCTCAAAATCCTACATTCCCAAGAGATTGCGCAAAGAAAAGTTCATTAAGGATTGACGTTTATCTGCGATATAAATCCATTCCTTGTGATGACGGAAACTCACGGAAAGAAAGGCAAAGATGATACTTATTTCAGGAAATCGGCCTTCTTTATTCCCTGAGGATAAAGAAGTCTTGTGGAGATTCACCAAGAATAATGAAGGATTTTGAGAAGGTTTGGTGGTTAAAAAGGAGAGCTTACGATGTGCCAAGAGGGTTTGAATATAAATGTGACGTATTTGCTTTTATTTCAAATGCAACCAATTAGCGATTAAGCTTTATTTGTGCAGTGGTTTATGGGAAATGGAGGATAGCATCATTTAGAATTCTATTTTTTTGTTTTTAAGATTTGCATTGATTAAAGTTAAATTTGAATAAATCATGATCTAATTATGTTTATATATTGTAATTTTTTAAGCCTGCTTTTAAATACAGAATATGTAAAATTCCACTCTGAAATGGTCTTAAAAATAAAACTACTGGAACAAATGCTATGTTTATGTCGTACCCGTGTTTCCATGGAAAGGGGGTGCAGAAGTTTCTGAGCGTAAAGGTCCCTGAAAACCCAGAGTTCAGGTCTTACTTCTAGCTCAAATGAAGGTGACACACACATTCGCTTGCACAACCCCTTTTTACAGGGCGTCTCATTCATACATCTCACAGATAGAACACAGTACAACCATGCCCGATCCGGGACTCGAACCCGGGAAGCCCTGATTACTGGGCTGGGAAGACACGCTACCCCCTATGCCATGACGCCTGCATCAAATGCTATCAAACTTAAATATGGATTAAACTAGGTCATGAGATTTTTTTTCATTCCAGTAAGGTTCAAAAATTCCCCACCAGGGCGAAATGACGTGAATGCAATATTGTTATGCAAAATAGGACATGAAGATATAAACTGAAAATGTGTTTAATCATTTCTGACGCGTGTTATAAATAATGTTTAATGAAAGTTACTTCAAAAGCACTGTTTATGATGATAATCTAAGCAATTTAATTGAACCGTAAGATGTGATACACCGACATGTGAATAATATTGCTTCTGATGTGCTAAGAGCTATTGTTGCGAATGAAGTAGTGTGATTGAACTCGCTTTCAGAAAATGGTGACGCCACATTGAAAATGCGTTGTGGCACGTTTCAGAAATAATTGAACACATTTTTAATCGATGTCGTCATGTCTTATTTTGCGTTAAAATATTACGTACAGTGGTATTTTCCCACTGGTGGTGAAGTCTTGGGCTTTTTTTGTTTTTGGCTGAAAAGAAATTTTAGGATCTTTAAACAATTACCAATATTGGTAATATTTAGTCCAATAGTTTTCCTTTTATGACTATTTCAAAGAAGAATTTTAATTATAACCACCCTGCATATTTTACAATCATATTTCGAAATCGTTTTAATTATATGAAGTATTTGATATGACGATTTTAATTCCATTTTTTAAAGCTTGGAAAATAAAGAGTACGTTTATTATAAGTGCACGGTTATAGAAGAAGCAAAAATTTTAAGTTACAATAACGCTAAATTTCATTAATTATACAAAGTGGGCTTAACAATGCTATAATGTCATGAAACCTATTTGCATTAGGAAGGTAAAATTATACCTAATAAAAAAATTCTAGTAAGATGATTGAAATAGCTCGGGTTTAATTATTGAAAGTTTGACTTAATCATTGGCATGAAGTTTTATTTAACTCTCCGTTAGGCGCGCGACTTTTACTGACGCGTTTAGGCGCGCGGTCTACACTCGTAGACCAAATTTATTTACTGTTTAAAATGCAAAAAAAAATAAAAAATTCTTGATTAAAACTGATTCGTACTTTTCTTTAAGTATTTTAAAAGGTAATAAAGTAATTTAAATAAACTTTATTACGTTATTAACAGTTTTTACTCGCAATAAAATCTTGTTATACATTTTTAAGAATTATTTTACATACAAAAGTAAAAATTAAATAAAATAAATAAAACTGAACAAAATTTAATTTTTTGAGTTCAAAAATCAAGTAAAAAGGCAATATGTACAAACAGTATTTAGAAAGAATAAAATGAAAATCTTTTTGATCATTTGACAGGCTTTTGTATTTTCAGTTAATCAAACATGAGACACGCATGTCAGCCATGTGTTCTTTGCGTGCAGTCTGGTGACATTTGCAGCAATCTCGCCTGGAAGACTTATTTCTTCTCGGACATATGCTGCGAAGTCCACATAATTTTTCCCCTTAGGATTTTCCATAGGTTGTTGAGTTTCTTCAAGACCTAAATGGGCAGTTGCGCGTCTTCTAATTTCCACAGGCAGTTCTTTCAATGTTTATCTAAATTGTATTTGTAGCCGTATTAACTCCCATGCAGACGATTCAATAAAGTTTCGTCTTTTTGTTTTATTTTCTGGATTATTTACCTTGTAAACGAAAAAGGCATTTATAGCAGGGATGTTCAACAAATCGTAGAAAATTACGATAGGCCTTCCCCTGGAGTTCCTTGCAACGTCATAACTTCGACACATTTGATCTACTAAGTCTACGCCTATTTTAGTTTTATTGTAGAAAGTTATTTCCGGTTTTACCTTTTCTTCCGTTTCTGGATCGATTGTATCGTCGTGGTGCATACTTTCCAGTGGATTCTCTTCAAATTCATCCCCAGATTCTTCCATTTCTTCTTCGCTTGACATTTCTTCAAGCCATTTCATCCCCACTTTCGGGTCCCTTGAAGTTTCAACACGTCGTCTTTTACTTTGCGACATAGTTTGTTTTAAAATCAAACATACTAATGCATTAAAATAGTTAAACGTTTTAACTTTTGCATTATAAAGCGCGAAAAAACAAATTCGCAATCTGATTAAAAATGTGACGTAATTAGGCGCGTGGTCTACAATCGTAGACCAACCGAATTCTTCCGTAAATAAACTAGGCGTCTGCACACGCTAACAAGTGAAACGACACTGACGGTGTAAAACAGTGTATTTAGAACAGCTACTGAGAGGGAAATGTCTGCGCGTGCCATATTTTAGAAATAACGTTATTTAAAAAGTACCTGGTCTACGATCGGAGATCGCGCGCCTAACGGAGGGTTAAACAATTTTCTTGAAATTAATTATAATCAATATATTTGACGAATCAAAGACGATTAGCATCAACTAATTGAAGTGAATGCTTTAAAAATGTGTATGATGCATTTTCGAGCATATTTTTGCCCAAATTAAGGTATCTGACTACGTTAAAAACACTGGTTATTTACATCATTGGCGATTTTTTAATAGTTCTTTTTTGCAGTTCAGACTTTCCTTTTTCCAAAATAGTTTATCTTTTCGTAGGAAAAGGAAGGCTTGAGATACCATCTACGGGAATTTTAAACAAAACATATTTTGCAGTTAAAATTTGCCTTCAGTTTTTACAAAACTTTAATTTTCCTAAAACTTCTCCACTATTAACATAATATCTCAAAAACTAACTGAGGTATTTGCATATAAATCTCAGCGTGTGTTTTATATAATATGGGCAATGAAATGAACTAAAAGTTTTGTCGTTGGAGAAATGCTTTTTCATTTATAGTTGTTTTTAGAAAAATTAAGTTGTTAGTTGATGGAAAAAATTCATATATACGTATATTTTTATCCATTACTTCTTTGCATCTCAAATTTTTTTTCTTCTATTTTGGCTCATTTCATTCATCGCTGTATTCTGCAATTTGTGTACAAAGAAAAATATGATTGCTGCATTACAAAATTTGTGTACAATGTCAAGCGCTTTGGTTAACTTTCGTTAGAATTTATTACAAATTTTCCTCTTTCTCAAAATATATATTTTTTGTATTTATAGTATTTTGTATTATAAGAGACAATACATCCAAAAACCATAGTTTTAAATAGTTTTTGAAAAATCCAGATTTTTTTTTAAAAAATCCATAGAACGATGTCTGATACCTTAAAAACTTTACACAGTTGATTTTTAAATTTAATTTTTTTATGTGAAGGTTTTTATGTGCAATTTGTGTACAAAGAAAAATATGATTGCTGCATTGCAAAATTTGTGTACAGTGTCAAGCGTTTTGGTTAAATTTCGTTAGAATTTATTACAAATTTTCCTCTTTCTCAATATATATATTTTTTGTATTTATAGTATTTTGTATTATAAGAGACAATACATCCAAAAACCATAGTTTTAAATAGTTTTTGAAAAATCCAGATTTTTTTTAAAAAATCCATAGAACGATGTCTGATACCTTAAAAACTTTACACAGTTAATTTTTAAATTTAATTTTTTATGTGAAGGTTTCCTATTAGAAATAAATGCATTAGGGAAAAAATTCGCATTTTTTGTTTATTTCTTTTTCTAGTTTCAAAAACTCTATTACTATTTCTACAGATATCTACATTTTGTCTGTAACTCAGTTAGAAACCAAGTTTTCTAACATTTTTTCATTTTTATTATATTTTGTTCTGATGACCAAATACAACCAGAGTCCTTTTCACAAATATTTTCTTTGAGAAAAATCGTTGATATCACATTTTTTTGTCTCTAACTGCTCACATTGTTTCCTTTAATTACACAAATTGTGATAGAATTTCTTCAAATATCAAAGCAATGTGGCTGCAACTGCTTTTTTTGTCTAAAGGCAAACAAACTATAATCATGAAGAATAACAAATGGAATCTGAGAAATTCCCTAAAGCAAATATAGAAACCATTCATTTCACTGACAGACATTTTCGGATGTCGTAAAAAAGAAAAAAAGGAATCCAAGGCAGCAATGGGAATAACAATTGCTTAGAAACGGGATATGCAGCAAAATGAAAAGATCGTTGAAGATTTCTGAACAAAGTATATCCATTTCCTATTGTAATAGTTTATTTTTAACAATGGTGGTTGATTGGAAAGCCCTTAAAATGTTAATTATTTATTCAAAAATAACACTATTGCTTTTCAACCAGTATCAATATGTTGACAATATAAGCAATGTTTTGAATGGAAACAAATATCTTTGAAATGCAACTTACAAAAGATATTTATCAAAATGATATTGTACCGTATAACTGCGTTTCTTATATTTCAGCATTTATTTACTACTACTTCCTTTCTGCTTATACATATATTAAAGAAATTCTTAGGCCTGGAGATAAAATTTTGAAACTGAAACACTTTTAAGAGGCAAAAAATAAATCTATACTTATAATAAAGTTCAATGTGTGTGGTTGTGTGTGTTGGCTTTCTGCCGACCAGATCGTTCTACTTAAAGCTACCAAATTTGTTATGTGTGTACCTTAGATACCGGGAATGTGTACCTCGGAGCGATATTTTCAAATTTTTAATTAGCATTTAAATGAATTTAAAAATAAGTGAAACTTCAGCGTTTTTCCGCTTTAACTTCCGAAAGTATTATCGTACAAACATGATTTTTGCATCAAATTAAGCATATTAATTTTGCAAATAAAGCAAAAAAATTAGCTTTTTTATGGTATGAGTGTTTTGACATATAAAAAAAGTTTCTATTTTCAACGAACTTTTAAAGAAATATTCTAACCATATTTTTCAACAATATATTTCGGACAAAACAATAAAATTTAATTTGCACAATCAAGTTAAGGGAGAAGAAATTAGCTTTTATCAACGTATTTCCATCATATTGACAGAAATTAGTTTTTTTTAAAAAAATGAGCTATTATTGTAAAGTTATTCTAAAAAAATGAAACTTTCAGCAATTGACTGAATAAAATAAAATAAATAATTCTACAACATCTGATTACAAATCAGAGAGATATATAGAGCAATGAACAAATAATCGTAAGATTTCTATAATAATACAAGTTACGTGACTATCGAAGTTTGAAGTTTAAATATATTTCCGTGAAAAGTTATAAAGAGAACAATGTGCGCAAGTATTTAATTGAAAATTTTAGAACGCATTAATCATGGGGAACCAGCTGGTCGCCAAAGGCGGCTAGTAAATAAATAAAACATCTTTTCATAAATACTGATGCTAGCGTAATTTGATAATAATTCCTATTAAAAATATAGTTTCACTAGTTTTTTCTAAAAGTGAAATATCAACAAAATGTAACAATATATTATTATAACCGTAATATTGAAAAAAAAATCCATTAAAAATGAAAATAAAACTCTTTAATACTAATTTTATCTTCATCCAATTTTCCTCTAATATGATTAATTAAAAACATATCATTACACATGTTTCAAAATAATATATTTGCCATTTTCATTTCGATTTTTACACTCTCAGCACAACGACAGCAACTATTTTTCAAATACAATAAATACATCGCCGTTCAACATTCAAGAGTAAATTTTGAAAATAAACTAACGGCATATTACTCCATCCTAAATATTAATACTTAAAAGTATATCAAATAAGATAGTAGAGTTGTCTTTCAATTCTTATTCTACTCACTTGTTAATTCTTAATAAAAATAACATGATCTAACTAACACACAAACTAGTTCTCAGCTAGTTTAATTTAGGAATGGATAACATCTTCCGGTTCGATTTTCTAGAGCTCTGCATCTGTATTGGTCCTTCCCGTAAAGGTAATGAGAACGGGAATTGTTGTTCCAAATAGGCCGACCCCTTCCCTCAGGCAGATCTCAACCCACTGATGAGACAATTCTTGTTTCTCTCGAAAGGAGGTTCAAATGACCCAATCAGGATTCTTTATGGCATGTCGAAACATATGAGCTGTCTGTGTATAGTAAAATGAGACTCTAGGGCATTTCTGTGTTAATAGTTTATGCCGTTGTCAATTAAATTTGTGGTATGTTCCATTTTTGTTTTCTCCTATATGTATAGGAGTCAAAAAATCTGTTTCAGAGTTTGAAGAATTTCCATCTTTAGACAATCTTGAGCTCGAAAAAAAATTATGTGTGAATATTTTATGCCATTGTGAGTTAAATTTGTTGTCTGTTCAAATTTTTCATTTCCTCATATATGTATAGTAATCATCAATAGGAATTATGTTTATGAGTTTGAAGAATCTTCATCTTTAGACAATCTTGAGTTCGAATTTTTTTTTCTGTGTGAATATTTTACGGTGTTGTCAGTTAAATTTATGGTATGTCCCATTTTTTTATTTTCTGATATCTGTAAAGTAATCATCAAAATTAATTCTGTCTCAGAGTTTGTAGAATTTCCATCTTTAGACAATCCTGAGTTCCAAATTCTTTTTTTTCTGTCTGAATATGTTATGTTGTTGTCATTCAAATGGTCCATTTTTTATTTTCTCATATATGTATAGTAATCATGAAAAGGAATTCTGTCTCAGATTTGCCCTCACCCTAAGGTAGTTGGGGTGGTGTGTAAACACAGTCAACAGGCCTCTAGTAAAAAAAAAACAATGACGACGTTTATTCACACGAAGACAGGACAGCACAAACAGAACGGGTATTTACAGGCAACCACTATATAGAGTCTAGACTAATACACAGTACAGCCCACAGCAGCAGACTGTAACCCATAAGTAGAAATCCGGTAGTAATAACAGCCACAGCACACAAAAGCAGCCAAACAAAAATCAGCACTAGAGGAAATCTTCGGAGCCTCGCTCTATGGTCTCTGCAAACGGCTGAAATTACACAATGTCCTTCAGTTAGCTGCACCACTACCACAAGACTGGCTACACAGAACTCTATGCAATTTCTATAATAGACAACAACTCCCAAAACTCCGTTCAGCACTAGTAGGAATCCGCCGTTGCTTCTGTATTCTCTTGAAAACTCGTTATTAGTCAATTCCGACTACTAATGATGGCAACTTGAAACTGTCGCCCTTAACTAGTTCCCAGTAGGCTGGGCTGGAAATTTCTGGACCAATGAGAGCACATTTGGATGTATCTTGGTTGTTAATGCACCAATCGGGGAAAATGTCGAAATTTCCAGAATTATCTATTTTGCCGCCAAGTTGTTGCCAAGTTTATCGCAAAGCTCTGGGATTATTGGCTAAAAGAATCCAATACAGAGTACTATATATCATTATTTTCGGTGTTAGAACCAAGTATGTCGGGATGCAGCATCGTAGATTCATAACAGTATCATAATTTGGTCGATTTCGGTTGCTAAACAATGAAATTGTTTAATAATGTAAATGTGTCAAAATATTTAATTAATTATGACTAATTATACTAATTCACAATATAATAATGAGAAATATACTAAATATCTGGCATTGTAATTTATTTCGATGAATACTTACTATCTCAAGTAAATTTTCATTGTATTTCTCTGCATCCTTCAGTAAATTTTTTAGTAGAAATATACAAACATCTTTAAAATTTAAAAACCATCATATTAGTCATGACTAGAACGCATTATATGTAATAAGACCAAAAAGAATGAAATAATTGTATTCTTTAGATTTTTTTGTCTAAATTAAAAAATAACATTTTTTATCTCATCATATTATAAATGAACGCTTCGACCTTCTCTCTCTAATAAACAGAGATCTGAAGATCCTTCTGGAGAATTCCAAAAGATTCCATTTTTTATCGAAATCTATATACACTGAAATATTTATATATGTTAATTATATTCAAAATTATTGAAGTCAAAATTATTCAAACTTATTGAAAGATTTTTTTTATCGTTGAAAACACAGTCATAGAAGCTTGAGGCATAGAAACAAATAATTAAAGCCACAATATTTAAATGGAAAAAAAGCTTTTAAGCATTCAGAAAAATTTACTGTTTTTTGAATGACATTAAAATTTAAATCAGTTTAGAGCAAAGGTGTCCAAACTACGGCCCGCCAAGTGATTTTATCCGGCCCGCGGAGGGTTTTAAAACATAATGATGTTTTCATCCAAACCAGTTTAACTTAGACTGGAATCGACTCCAAAGTATGACAATTGATGGAGGAAGAAACATGTCTGGTACAAACATCGGCGTGGTTGGACAAATTACAAAAGCTTGTGAAGCTTCAGGAGCATCAGTGCCAATTTTTCTGCATTGTATTATCCACCAACAAGCATTATGTATAAAACGTGTCGATATAAGCTGCGTTTTGAAGCCAGTTGTTTCTGTAGTAAATTTTATTCGATCACACGCACTTAATCATCGGCAATTTAAATCTTTTCTTAAGAAAATTGAATCCGAGTACGTTGACTTGTCGTATTACACTGAAGTTCGATGGCCTAGTTGTGGGAAAGTGCTATTGCAGTTTTTTAAGCTTAGAAGTGAAATTGATTTATTTCTTGTAGAGAAAAAACATCCTGAATCACTTTTATCGGATGCTGCATGGCTCTGGAAGTTGGCTTTTTTTGCACATGTTGTGACACACGTAAATACTTTGAAGTTCCAAGGGAAAAACAATTTAATTTGGGATTTATACTCTCAAATTAAAGCATTTCGAACAAAACTACAATTATTCGAAAGTCAAGTGACTGAATGTATTTTACACATTTTCCGTGCTGCGACGAATTTAATAAAAAAACTGAAAAACAATTTCCAATTGCATTTGCAGTAAAGATCATCGCCGATTTAAAAGAAAAATTTCAAAAGTGATTTTCTGATTTGGACATGAATTCAAAAGAAATTCGGCTGTTCCAAAATCCATTTGATTGCAACGTTGCTGAAATTTCAAGCCAGCTTCAAATAGAAATTATTGATCTTCAAGCAAACGAACAAATCAAGGACAAATACAAGGAAGGAAACTTAATAGATTTTTATAAATATTTGGCTGCAAAAGAGTTTCTAAATTTGAAGAAATTTGCTCGTTAATACATTTTAATGTTTGGGACTACTTACGTGTGCGAACAAACTTTTTCTCGAATGAAGTATCTCAAATCAAAATATAGAGCAAATTTATCTGATGATCATTTGCAGCCATTGCTTATGATTGGTGTTACAAATTTTGATCCCAACTATAAAGACATTCTTCAACAACAAGAACAAAAAAAAAGTTTCATCATTCGTATTAGAAGTTGCATGAAACTTTTTCAATTTATATAAAATAATTATATAATTATACTTTGTATGTTTAGTATTTTGTATTTTTAAGTTACAATAAAGTAGTATTAATTATTAGTATTTAATGCTACTTTACTCATAATGATATTTTTCAATTTGTATATACATGTGGCCAGTATAACATGGATCTAATTTCGATCCGGCCCGTGCCGCGAAAAGTTTGGACACCTCTGGTTTAGAGTATTTTCATAGTATTCTCAGGCGTTAATGGCTTCAGATTGAATGCTATAACTTTGTGGCAAAATTATCAAGCAATAATTTTCTCTTAGGTACAAATTATTAAATGCATCTTTACTCTTGGAGTGCAGCAGCCTGAATTGCTTCTTTTCAAATTCTGCATAATATTTAAAAATCTTTATGACAATTCCAAATTCATATTGAACCATCCAAAAAAAGAGAAAAGAAAAAGGGAAAAAAGAAAAAAAGAAATAGAAAGAAAAAGAATTAAAAAAGGGGAAAAAAAGAAAGAAAAAGAAGGAAAAAAGGAAAAGAAAAAAAAAAGAAAAAGTAAAGTCATAATATTAAAAAATGGGACTAGGTGTAATGTAAGTATATATCCATATGCATTTTTTGCACAGTACATAACATCTGTAAATAAAAAGTACACATTGAACCATTCAAAAAAAAGAAAGAAGGAAAGAAAGAAAAAAAGAAAAAGAAAAAAAGAAAAAGCAATAAAGAAATAGAAAGAAAAAGAAAAAAAGAAGGAAAAAGAAGGAAAAAAAGGAAAAGAAAAAAAAAAGAAAACAGAAAAAGTAAAGTTATAATATTCCAAAAACGGGAATATAGTTGGTGTAATGTAACTTAATATCCATATGCGTTTTTCGCACAGCACAACAAATCTGGAAATATAAAAGTACTGATTGATTGTCAGCGGCCTCTGTTTTTGTTGTAACAAAAATGGAAAAAAAAGAGATCTTACGATTGTGGGTGCAAAAATCAGCTAAAAGCATTCTTCAAGAAAAACTATCAGATAGTGTCCATCATTCTCAATCATTTATAAATAATATCTGAGTCACAAATTCTCCATTTATTCTTCAAAAGAAGAAAGAGGGGATTTTTATTCAGTAGGATAGACCTAATGATTTTTTCCCAAAGCATTTTTTTTGTTGTTGTTTATAACAAGAAATAAAGATTATTTCAACATTTTTCACGAATGTATGTGTGTTGCATTAATAAATATAGTTTATATGGACTAAAATGTTAATGTAGCTATGAGCTATGAGTTATGAGCTAAGTTTTGTCATATGTTTAAAAACAGTCATGTAATAATGTGAAAAAAATCGTGTTATATTTTTATTACATAACTTTTTATCGAGAACATGATGTTGTTTTAGTTATGGTGTTTTGAATAATTGAAAGCAATGAATAATTGATACTCGAAATCGCATAGACAGTGAATAAAACATAAATGGCAATATTCATCAACATTTTTAATGGCATATATTTTTTACCAGCTTTTACCAGTATTGTATTATTGTTACGTATGCTTCTTTGAAAGCAGATGCGGTTGTAAAAAGTTGCTTTTATCAGTATTGTTTTTCGATGTAAATTATGAAATTTAATGCTTATAATATGTTCAAATAATACTCGCGTTTAATAACAGTTTTGATAAAAGTATTTTCTCTTTCCCCCAATGAAGAAATAAAACTTTATTTATTCTTAAGTAGGAAACATTGAAGGATATAACTCCTGTTCTAAGATTAATCCATTTTGAAACTGTTTTATGATCTCAAAAATTATAAATAAAGGAGTTTGTGTTTATAAAAATATTATTTTCATAGAAATTCTATATAAATTAATATGGTTAAGAATTTATTGGTAAATAGTTTATCATTTGGAGATCGTATTGAGACGGAAACTATCGTTATTCAACTTCCAAAAGTGGCATTCCATTTTGTGAGAGCTGGATGTTGTTTTGAAGCTTGAAATCATGTAGGCAATGAATTAAGCATAAATAGCAAATTTCAATTTCAGATTTTTCTTGTCAGGCGTAATGTTTCGGAGCTGTCGTGAATCTCGAGAGAAAAAAATATTCCGTATTTTTTTAAAGTTGAAGCATGCGCATTATTATTGCGCATGATATTTATGTAAACAAACATAATTCTTTGTTGCACATAACAAAAAAATGCAATATTTTGTCATTTTTATATCCAAATATTGATTCCATTTAAAATTTAATAAAATATTCTATTGCAAAGAACTTGTCTATATTTACTACATCTGCTCATAAATTATTCAATACGTATTTTTTTTATCACAAAACGTGAATTACATAAGTGGTTCCATTTTTTGTATCACAATTTTTATAAAGTTTACGTTTACGTTCCCGTAACAAGCTTCAAATCATGTAATCAATGAATAATGCATAAATAGCAATTTTCACTTACAAATTTTTCTTGGAGTAATTGTTGATGAGATGCCTCCAGTGGTTGGATTTCGCCAACCCTGTGGGTGTAATAGAAGGGGGAGGAGACTCTGGCTCCTTCCCTCTATGACGGATTCTTCCTACAGCTAGGATTGTACCGTGGCCGGTGATGTCCCTTAGTACTCAACCACAACATCAATCAGTGTTGCTGTTGTTGTGGTCAGGTCATTCAGTACCTATTACCGAGTGCCGAAAAGCCTAAAGGTATATTAAAACTGCATGAAAGCACACGGGAATAAGTATTGAAGGATCCAGATATCCTCCCTCCTATTATTACACCCACAAGGTTGGGGAACCCTGTGGGTGGGAACTTCCAAACACGGAAGCATCTCATCCAAAATTAAGAGGTGGTACCTTGAGGGCAATACCGAGGAGTCCCCTGGGTAGTTATAGGTAATAGCTTTACGTATATGTAGTAGAGAAAGTATAATAATCGTCAAAAAAAAATTCGAATTCGTCATTTTGACGAATCTTTACGTCTTCAGACCCCTTCTGAATTATTCCAAAAACTCGTTCTATCTCGACGAATCTCCGCATTTTAAGACTATTTAAGAAATGTCCGTTTATATATATGTATGTGATATATTTTTTTGCCGATGCATTTTGTGACTTCAAAAACCTCAAACCAAAGTAATATTACATAAATATCAAAATAATAGCATATGTTCTGATATAATAAAAAATATACGCTTTTTAAACAAATAAATGAAAAAGATTCGTGTCAGTATTTCATTTTTTTCCCTAACAAACAACCCCCTTTTCAACTCTGAAATTGATTATTACAGCATGAAGTAGACTTAAAGGAGACTTTAGTTTCTGAGAAAACTAGTCTTGGATTTGGATATAATGTAGCAATTTGCGTTTATATTAAGATGACGGTTTTAATTATTACAGTCATTTGAACAGAAAAGAATTTTCTAAATAACTTCACAATTTTCAGAATTCCAAGTGAGAATAAAATATCAAATTTCCAGACATCATCACCTCAAGATTTCAAACCCTCACAGATTAGTGATTAAATTACTCTTAGATTCAGTAATACCCATTCCAAGATTTCTTCCAAAATCTTTGAAAAGCTGAAGATTCGAAGAGTGAGCAATCCAATACAAATACAAGAAGATGCGATTTCTTTCACAGGACGAAAAGCTGAAGATAAACTTCTCAGAACAAAAAAACCCAGCTTGACATTGTTGCATGCTTTTATCTCTCTAAAGAAATCTCTCTTTTTAAAAAACTACAATAGGAAAGCATTGCTATTGCAAGAAAACAGACTTAAAAAGGGATTTAGCGAAAAATAGTATTATCTGTGTTCACGGATTTAGAAATGAAATTGGTGAAGCAGCTTATCTGGAATACGGTGGACTTTAGGCATGGTTCGGCGTTTCTATATGGACAAATACTCAAAAAAAGTAATATTGAGCATTGGTTTATTTAGGATGATGATATTTGAAAACACAAATCAAATTAATTATTTCTTTGGAAGAAAAATTACAAAAAGTCAATTAATCAGTCAATTGCCATCTCAGATAATGGGAATGAAGAACTTATCATTTCTCTTTTGTTGAACATTTCAACCACTTTATTGAGCGGCATATTTCATGTAATAAATCAAATCAAATTAACTTTAACCAGGTGGAAAAATTAGAAAAAGTTAACTAATCAGTCAGTAGCCATCTCATGTAATGGGAATGAAGAACTTATAACTTTTCTTTTGTTGAACATTTTAACCACTTAACAGCATTGTTACTTCTCTCGCACAATGCGTAAAAATGGTTGTTTAGTCAATTTTTCAAAACAAAACAAAATCAAAGAAAAGGAAATTAGATTTACTTTTTATTACATAAAAAATATTAATAATCCATAGTTGAACCAGCTGGAGTGAGATTCTAGATGTTTTCCCACATAATGTCTAATAAATGCGTTATTCCCGAGAACGCCTTACACGGTATTGGTGCACAATAGTTACAAAATATTAGCCTTTGGAATGAATTTAGCAATTTTAATGGATCTGTTACTTCATCCTTGGCGAATTATTTGGCGATGAATTATCGAAAATGCAGATTTTAGTTAGCAAAAAAATGTGTTTAGAGAAAGTAGTTGAATTTTGATCATATAGCAACTTCAATCTAATGCTTCAAATTAATGTTTATCCTACATTTACATCCCATGTAAATGATTTGTGAATTGCTCAGATACATAATATTATACAGAAAAACAATCAATATTAAATCCATTTAATATTAGTGAATGTGCAATATCTTAGAATGAATATTTTCTAATAATAATTCAAGTATTAAAATGCATCAATTTTGCATTTTGAGGTCTTTTATCAACTTTGCATTCTGGTGTCTTTTATCAACATTCCTTTCCAGGTACATAGCATAATGTATCAACGGAATTTCAAACAATATTCTGAACATTTTGCATATTAAGTTTTCGCCGATATTACATTCCGTGTAACTGATTCATGAAATGTTCATATGCATGGTAGTTTACAAATTGCATGGTTGTAAACATGACGGTATTTACATGTTTCATGAAAGCTAAAGGGTTTTGACAGGAAGATTACATAATGTAATTAACTGGTTTCTTTAATTAAAAAAAATGTAATGCATTTGCAATATTCATCTTTTTATTCTCTCGATTCCAAAGCTCCTTCAGTATGTGGTGATAGTGGAGATGTTTTAACTGTTTGTTAAATTCGAATACAGAGCGCAAATTTGACTGATCTTTCTTTTAAACATTTTAAACCCAATAAATTTAGCTTAGATTTTTTATCTTTCAAACATTTTCATCTTTCATCTTTCAAGCATTTTCTTGTGCGTTAAATATGCGGATATCAACCGTGAAATTTAACTTTTAACTGTCATGCTTTCATTAATTTTCAGCTTATGACTAATTTGAACAAAATCAATTAAACTTTCAAGAATTTTAATTTTTTTATCTTATTGAAAATATAAAAATACTAAAATATTTAAACCTGTTTCAACGCAGCATATTCTGTATTAGGTTCTTGCTCCAGAAATCCAAATCTATTAAGACAGAAACGAGAGTTTATTCAATATAATATTGTGTGCCTGAATGTTTGGCCACAAACAGCAACCAGTTGAGCTTGAGGACCTTGTTTCTTCATATTTCTGATAAGTTTTAAATATTGCGACTGTAACATAAATTAGAGAAAAATACCCAAGGATGGGAAATACAACTTATTATTTAAATAAATATGTAGCATACATATGAGTAATGAATGTTATTTTAAAATAATTCAGAATTCACCATTCAGGCTTAAAATAGCGAAAAATAAAAACTGCAACAACAAAGGACAGTGTAAAATTTTATTGTTGACGCTGTGCAAGCCAATAGAAATTGAGCATTTTGGTTAAAGACGCGAATACATTGGATAACATTGGAGTATGATAATTTCCAAATGTAGATATTTGACAAGAATCTGGAATGTTTATTGAATCTGTCGTGAAAATACTTTTTAGCTTTTTGCTGGTTGATTGAGACCAAACCTTCACGCGAAGTTACAGTTGTCGTTATAAGATGACATGTAGAATTGTTTTTTATTTGAGCCATTAAGTTCATAGAATTTTGCATTTAAAAATGCCCTAATTCAAGCATGAAATATGATACAAGCTCTGACAAATTTGTTTCAAGAATTACTTGTGTATCAACTTCCTAGGTGTTTGCATTACCAATACTTTGTATTCTAACAACCAGTCAGATAGACTCTCAGAGAAGAGATTACTTTCAAAATTTGATGTAAATCTACAAATTTTATTATAACTCATGTACCGAATTTCATCCTTCTAGCTGAATTACTTGTTACATCAATTACTTGTGTATCAACTTTCTAGGTATTTGCATTACCAAACCTTGGTATTCTAATAACCAGTCAGATAGATTCTCAAAGAACAGATTTCTTTCAAAATTTGATAAAAATTTGCAAATTTTATTAAAATTCATGTACCAAATTTAATCCTTCTAGCTGAAACATGTTAAGATATATCACGCTCACAAACATAATAATGCAAAAAAAGGTCAGGATACAAGAAGTAAACACAGAGATACGGCAAAAAGTTTGATTGCTATGATTGCAACAAAAGCTTTGAACGAAATAAAAGAATTTTAATATAGTCTTTTCGCTAACTTTATAGATCAACTTGCTATTTTAGATACAATCGATCAATTAAAAATAGATAATAATATAGATGTTGTTGTTGTCCACTCTTTTTAAGGGGTGGTCGAATTCATTCATACACTCATTCATCCATCAGCAAGTCGGAATTCAGATCCAAATCAGAGACCGACTCATCCCTGATTCAGTACCCTCAGAAGTATCGTTTTGTTATGGGAACTTGGAGGACATTGCAGTCTCGACATATTTAACGTGCCCCAACTGCCATTAGCCAACACGGCGGTCTTTGGCCAAGACGAGGACAGAACCCGCGACCTTTCAGTTACGAGTCTGACGCTCTTCCAACCAGGCTACCATGGCCTCAATATTATAGATAAATAGAATATCTATTAATGAAATCTTTATGATGTTTACATTACATAACAATTACCTGCATATTATTAGTTTTAAATATTGTTTTCAAATTCATACAGAAAAGTTGGGCATACCACCTTTTATGATCAATCATATACATAATAAATTTCGTACCTTCATTTCCTACTCCATTGATTTTTAATTCGTTCCCTAATTTCTCTTATGACTGAATCTTCATTGATATTATTTTTGTCAATGAAGATTCAGTTATGACGGCAATTAGGGGAGCTATCAGAAATAAATAAAGTAGAAATAATTTGAGTCCAACCTATTTATTATTTTTATTTTGTAATCTGTTTAGGCTGTTTTACTTACTTTTCACAATACTTACACTCATTTTTTAAAATTTATATGCGTATTCTAAAATATAAAATAAGATAAAATTCAAAAGCTTCCAATCAAAATTAATGAAATTTATAAAATATGTGACAAAATAATTAAATTAAAATTTTAAAATATATATATATTGAGCATCTGAGAAAATAAAAGTTTTTTGTAAAAAATTTTGATTATTCTCAGGCGAAAAATTAGCTATTTTCTATAATTTAAATTTTTTAGTAATAATTAGAATTAATAGCAGTTTCAATTAGGTTTATTTAACAGGAGAAAGATAACAGTTTTTAAACTATTAGAATTTCAATTGCTCACAAAGAGAAGCTAAATAATAAGAATATTCTCACAAATCAGCATTTAAAATACGTTTTAATATATTTTAATTATTATATTGAATCATACAAAGGTTAGAAATAAAATAAATATCAAGCATACTTCTAAATTAAATAAGTAATTTAAATTGCTATAAATTAGGAATCATAATTAGTAATATATTTTAGTACGATATCGCTGTTATAAAGAGAAATAATAATATTGTATCGTGATGAAACTTGATATCAGTTATATAATTAAATGTATCCATACATCTTTATGTTTTTCTAATCATGAAGCCATATGAAGTAGAATTTATGAATGAATGATAAATCATGAAACAGTTATGAGATGAGTTGGGATGTAGAACTCGTTTTATATTAAACGCCCACATCAGTAATAGAATCATTTGCAGCATTTATTGCATCATTTATTTTTTGTACTAGAATGGAATGCAGTTTCATTAGAACCATTCCATAAACTAGTTGATATCTTTCCTCATAAGGAATTAGTCACCACTGGTGTAAGTAATAAACTATTCTCTTTTTGAATTACTGATCGAAGCATCTGCAGGACAAGCGAGATATAAGTGTTTTAAATTAATTTAATTCTTATGAAATGGTGCAAGGCTCTCATTGAATTATCAGAGGAATTTAAGTTCCAGTCAATTTCTCTTTATTAATTTGCGTTTTGAGATTTAGAATAAATTACAAATTTCTGACATCGTAAAATTTCCTGCTTAAATTCAAATAAAATATGAATGCTGTTGTTTTTACTTTAGAATTTTCCATGAAAGCAGTTTTTTTCTGTATGAAGAATAAAAGTCAACTTTCAGCCAGAGTTTCAATAAAATATCTAAAAAAGGACACATTTCCATTTTTAATTATCATTCTTCTCTGCAAATAAGATTAGAAACCCGAAATCGGGCTTAAATTGCAAATAAAGTTTCTTCATATAGAAATATTTTCTAATGTGTTCTATCACTCAATCATTCGAGATTTCCACCAAGTAAAATGTTTTATAATCCTTGACGGATGAATTAAATTTATATTTTAAAAATTTATCTGAAAATTTATTCTTAAAATATGAATTGTCATGCAACCTTCGATGAATGAAATATTAAAAAATGTACAATCTACTGCTGAGTACAAGAATTGCCACCTATTGCTTTAAAAGGACAACTGTTGACACGTTGGTAATTCTCACAATATTTGGTGAAAAATCATCTTTTTGAAACAGATTCTTTCTCAGATCCGAATCCTACCAATTAAAGAATTTAATAGCCTTCAACTTATGATTTATGAATTTTATCTGTTTAAAATACTTTTCTAGCTATAAATTATAAACGCATTCGTCAATGAATACACTTATGGGGAACAAACGTTGCAGAGCTGTCTACTGTCAAGTATAGAAATCAGTTATTGGTTGTGAAGAACAGTAGCTGGTACATTGGCAATTCCTAGAACATTTGATAGCGAATCTACATTAAATTCTCTCTCTTTCTTGAAAGCTAGTTCATCGCTCTGAGGTTCCGTGATAGAATCCTATCAGAAGTATATCAAGGGCGAACTGCCAAATGCAACTGCGACTCACGGGAGAATCTTATCTTCACACCCTATATTCTTTAAAAGATGGCAATAATTTCACATCAGATGGAGATGCATCAAGCTATTCCTGATGACATGACTCACTGGAGAATCTTATTTTCGCACGCTACTCTCTTTAAAAGATGGGTACAATTTTATATCAGATAGAGATGCATTAAGTTATTACTGACGACGTTTTTTATGTAGATTTTTCCCTTTCTTAATGATGTCAGATTACTACGTTGCCCTTTTTTTGATTTAAATTGAAAATTGCTTACACTATATACCTATTCACCCACAGAATTATTTTTCATGTAAGCTGCTGACAGATTAATTTCGAAATTTCAGAAAGCCAGTAAGCATTTTTCAGGAGACTGAAAGTTTTTAATGGTTTTTGATATTAAAAGATATTCAGACGCAATATAATTTTACTGCAATTTTTCCCATTAATGAGGTTTGAAAGCACTATATAGAGTTTTTTTTCTCTTTGATGAGGAGTGAAAGTATTTTATCAAATATTTTTGATGAGGAACGAAAGTTTTATATAAAATGTTACTTATTTAGGGCATGAAACTATTTCTCTTTATTGCAGTATGAAAGTGTTCCATAGAGTGTTTTCTTTTGTTGTGGTATGAAAATGGCCTGCATTGTTTTTCTTTGATGAAGAATGAAAATATTCTCAAATATTTTCTCACAACCGATCAATGGAAGTATTATATAAAGTTCTGTTTTTAATGAGATGTGAAAGCATAACATACAGATTTTGCCTTTCTATTGAGGTATGAAACTATTACAAAAAGTTTTTTTCCCTTTTGTGAGGTAGGATAGTATTAAACAGAGTTTTTCCCTTTGGTGAGGTATAAAATTTATATATATATGTATATGTGTATGTAT
>JAPMOQ010041366.1:156019-171172 GCA_026543055.1 Argiope trifasciata
TATATATATATATATATATATATATATATATATATATATATATATATACATATACATATTTGATGAGGAATGAAAGTATTATATGAAATGTTTCTCATTTTGGTTATGAAAGATTTATATAGTGTTTTTTCCCTTTTGTGAAGTATGAAAGAATTATGCAATCTATTTTCACTTTCTTTAGGTATGAAAGTACTGTGCACATTTTAAACTAACCCTAATGATAAGATAAATGACCTGCCTTATCTTAGACTTACCTTATGACCTAACTGTTGGCTTATATAAGCACTAGGAGAAAAGTGACAAAATCTGACACCAAGGCAATAAATTTTTTCTATCAGGAATATGTTTAATTAAATACAACAAAGATGGCATTGCAAAAGCTGAAGGAACTTTAAAAGAAATGGTATTTTACTAACCAAATTCTCTAAACGCCAGATTCTCTGATTATGTTTTCTGCTTGTCTCTTAAATAAATGACTATTGAAAACTTGAATTGAGTAACTAAGTCAAAACTCTATTGAAAAACTATTTGTTTTCAATGAACATAATTTAGAAAATCAGTTTAAACTGTCCGTTAGAAAAATAGACGACGATTTTAAAATTGAAAGAAAATGCATATTAAAAATTGCCTGTTCGATTTAATTTCGAAGGATATAAAAATTATCATTCGTATTCTTCTTCAACTTCATTGGAATGGCACTAAATTTTAGGACTCATTTGACATCAAGGGCAAAACTTCAAACATAATGACTATTTCACAAGAAAAATTTCATTTTCGCACGCAACATTCATTAAAAGAGGAATGAAAAATATCATGCTGTCATGTTGAGCTGATCTAATTTGAAACAAGACATTACTTTGTTTTTGCTCTGTTACTTAGTTTTGAATCTCTAGCATGAATTTTTCTAGTGCAATTTTCAACTTAATTATTGCCACCAATTTTACAAAGTTGAATTTTACAAAAAATATAGCAAAAGAGCATAAATGTGTAAGTATATATATATACACGAAATGCGGTCACGGAATTTCGGAAAAAAATAGTTCCAAAATATCCACCAGAGGGCATCTTATCCGGAAAAGCATTATATTTAACACAATAAACTAATAAAAAGGTGGCCGCCGTGGCCTGGTGGTAAGGTCTTGACTTCGGAACCGGAGGCTTTCAAGCTCGAGACTCGACTTAACCAAAGAACCGTCGTGTGAGGGGATCTCTTGCACGTTAAATCTGTCAGGCCAAACCTCCTCCCGTTAGTGTGGAGAGGGGGTTGCCAGTTCAGGTGTTGTCCTCGTCATCTACCCATGGTTCAAAATGACGAGGTCGGTCAAAAATAACCCTCGTTTTGTTTTAAATGAGACGTTAATTCAGCTAAACTAAACTAACAAAAAGGAATACAGAAAAATATTAACATTTATCGAATAGTTTCGGATTATTTTGTCAGCAAACAAACAAAAAAAACGCTGTTTAAGAAAAAGAACAGTCCAATTTGATGAAACAAGAACATATTAGGAGGAAATTCCTCAAGACGAGCAATTATTATGGTGAAATCACAGACAGCAATCAGCAGGCTTGTCAAACTGACAAGTGCCATTGAAAACAACAACAACAGATCCGTTTTTCAAAATCGATTGATTCAAAAATTCTTTAATGAGCTAATTTAGTAGTCACAAAATCCTACATCAAATTTATTATATTTAATTCATTGTTTTTTTTAAGTTAACATGTTTATACATTTCTGAAAATGTAGATTGACTGGCAGTCAACTTTTTGTTGAATGTTACTCAAAATTTAACAAATGATTACGCTATGGATATCACATGTGTGTACCGAATTTTATCCATCTTGTTCCCTCCGGTTTATAGTTATCATGTTAACTTGTACTGAAACATTCGGACAGGCAGACTTTTTCAGAACAGATTTTGCTCAAAATTTGTTAGGAAACTGTACATTTAATGTAAAGACCTTATAGCAAATTTCATCTATCTGGATCAGAGAGTTTTTGAGTTATCTTTGTTACAGAGTGACTGTCAGATATTTTCCAAAATGCTTTTTTCAAACTTTGGGAGATCTAAAACGTAGATATTAACCAAATTATTGAGTTCGAGTTTTTTAACATTCCTGATACTACGCATGCGAAAAAATAAAAAATGCGAATACCCAATTTTTTGTTTATAACTTCTTTATGAGGAATAAGCATAAATCAAAAGCCAAATTAACAATCAGTTGTTTAATTACATCATGTATTGTTACGAAGAATCAAATAAACACACCGAAAGCTTTAAACTAACAAACAAGTTTATTGAAAGAAAGTAGCGACTTGCAACATTACAAGGTCGAAAGGTTGCCCACTACTAGTGGACATAAGCTTTTATGTTCAGAATGTTCGAGAAACAACTAATTTACATAACAAAAGAAGGGTCTAGAATGTTAGAGAACATAGGGAAATATTAACTAAAGAAACAAACAAAAACTCCATACTTTGAATAAAACAAATAAACTAAAATCCATACTTCGGATATAACATATAAACTAAAAATCCATACTTTGGATATAACAGATAAACTAAAAATCCATACTTTGGATATAACAGATAAATTAAAAATCCATACTTTGGATATAATCCATAAAATCCATACTTTGGATAAAAGAGCCATGACAAGCATTGAACCAGCAAACTCTGGGGTTGATGAATTTGCCAATTTTCTGACGCAAAATCCTTTTTTAGGATATACTGCACCGAAACACGGATCACTTGTTAATTTTTCCCGTTTTGCATAAAATTCCTTGTAAAAAACTTGTAAAACAGTAAGTAAAAGTGAAAGTAAATTTAAATTTCAGTAAAAATTCCTTTTTTTTTTATCAAGAACGGGAATAAATTCATGTGATGCCTTTCTCCAAGAATCAAAGACAAGCCAAAATCAGATGAATTTAAAAAGTTGATTCGATCTCTGTAAAAATTAGGACATTCAATTAAAACATGGCGTATAATCAGCGGAACATTGCATGAGCTGCATACAGGCTGAGATTCACCAAACAGTATGTGTCTGTGTCATACGTGAATGGCCGATACGTAGACGAGTCAAACTGACATCAAATTTTCAGTTTGACGATGATGTCCAAGATGTAATGTATGGTTTTACATCGTGGAGTTTATTATTTACTTCTTGATTCCAGTCATTTTGCCAAGACCTTAGCATCCACTTACGTAGTGCGCTCTTGATATCGGTATAATGAAGAGGCATAGGACGATACGTATTAGCAACTTTGGCAGCTGCGTCTGCCTGTTCATTACCTGTTATACTGACATGAGCTGGTATCCAGGAGAACAAAATTCTATAGCCCCTCCTATGTGCTTAATATCCTGTGTAAGACCATGGAAATTTAGACCACATTTCAAGGATTCAAATTCTGTTGTTAAATCACGTGCTTTAACCATTCGATCACTGAGTGCATAATAAACTTTCTGTATGCTGTAATATAAGTCAATATCAAATCCGTAGGTTTAGTATTTTGAAATTTATTACCAGCTTAAAAATTAGTTTTTCGCATTGGAATGGTTATTTTGAACCCCAAATCGCCCTATTGAAGTATCTATTCAAAAATGTACTGTGAAGTCAACAAATTCAGCATCTTATTCAGTCAATTGCAATATAGTCAAACGACCGACATTTTCTAAAATATATAAACATATTATTGTTACCGCTCGGGTTATTGAAATTCCGTAGGGGAAACCTGCAGTTTTATCTTAATCAGTAAAATCCTCAAGCTCTGGATTCCTCATTCCCAAGAGATTGCGCAAGAAAAGTTCATTAAGAACTGACGTTTATCTGTGATACCAGTCCATTCCTACTGCTGACGAAGAATCGTCTCCCAGAGAAGAAAGGCAAAGATGACGCTCATTTCAGGAAATCGGCCTTCATTCCCTGAGGACAGGAAGTCGATGAAAGTCTGGAAGAGGTTCACGAAGAATAATGAATGGTTTTGAGGAGGTTTGGCGGTGATGCATGTTATGTTACCATGTGGATCTGAATGTTACTTTCAAATGAAACCAATTAGCAATCAAGTTGCATTTGTGCTGAAGATTATCGGAAACGGTGGAAGTTAGGCCCCGCATATATATTCTTGGTTTGATAATTTGCATTTGGAGTTAAATGATACATATTGTATTAAGCCATAATCATGCATTATGGATTATGCAATGTATGATTACGCACTGTCAATTTTAAGGATCTGGTAAAATTTCACACGCGAAATATATTTGGAATAAAATATTGTCAGTATGTTACCCAAGAATTACCATAACATATGCATAGACATTCATTAAATGCAGTGAAAATATAATTTAATTTTTTTTAATTGAAATTTGAATAAACTATTTTGTGATTGGAAATCTAAAAAAAGGCACGAATGGACCTTTCGATCATGTCCCATAAATGCTCGATGGGATTCATATCGGGAGATCTAGGTGGCCAGATCATGCGCAGGAATTGTCCGGAATGTTCTTCAAACCAATCGCGAACAGTTCTGGCCCGGTGACATGGCGCATTGTCATCCGTAAAAATCCCATCGTTGTGTGGGTACGTGAAGTCCATGAATGGCTGCAAGTGATCTGCAAGAAGCTGAACATAACCATTTCCAGTCAATAATCGGTTCAGTTGCACCAGAGGACCGAGTCCATGCCATGTAAAAACAGCCCACACCATTATGCAGCCACCACCAGCTTGAACAGTGCCTTGCTGACAGTTTGGGTCCATGGCTTCGTGGGGTATGCGCCACACTCGAACTCTACCATCAGCTCGTAACAACTGAAATCGTGACTCATCTGACCACTCCACGGTTTTCCACTGGTCTAGGGACCAGTAGATATGCTCACGAGCCCAGGAGAGTCACTGCAGGCGATGTCGTGCTGTCAGTAAAGGCACTCGAGTTGGTCTTCTGCTGTCATAGCCCAAGGAAGACAAATTTCGCCGCACAGTCCTATCGGACACTTCCCTCGTACGTACCACATTGATTCCTGCAGATATTTGACGAAGTGTTGCGTGTCTATTAACATTGATCATACTACACAGACGTCGGCGGTCTCGGTCGTTAAGTGCAGGCGGTAGCCCACTGCGCTGTCCATGATGGGATGTGATGCCTGAAATTTCATACTCTCGGCACACTCTTGATACTGTGGATCTCGGAATGTTGATTTCACTAACGATATCCGCAATGGAATGACCCATGCGTCTAGCTCCAACTAACATTCCACGTTCAAAGTCTGTTAATTCTCGTCGTGCCGCCATAAATCACGAAAAAGCTGTTCACATGAATAACTTGAACACAAATGAAAGCTCTGGAAAACGAACTGCGCATTTATACTTTTTCGCTGCGATACTACTGAAATCTGTATATTTGCATATTGCTATCCCATGACTTTTGTCACTTCAGCGTATATATATATATATATATGTCGTACTGGAATCGTAGTGAGAGACTGAATTGGGATGTGTCATCATGAAACAAGTAGATAGGATAGGATAGTCTGGCGAAGTATGGAACTCAAGCGACCGTTGAATTGAGCTATGTGCAGAATCCTTGTTTTTATTGTGGAGGCATCGTCGAGTCCTCTGAGGACTAGCTAGTCCTGTAGTAGTGAGTCGGAATTTGGATACAGCCAAAACGAAGAGACAGTGGATAATTTCAGCCGTTTGGAAAAACCATAGAGCGAAGTTCCGAGGATTCCGTCTCCTGCTGATTTTTGTCTGTAAGCTTTGAGTACTACGTTCCTTGTTCCTTCTTAATTACTACTTGTTGACTACGATCTGTTGTAGTGTGCTGCTGTGAATTTGTTTCGGTTGTATATATTTTACTTCTGTGTACTCATGTTCTTTGAGTTAATATACGTCGTCGTTGTTTCCTGCTTAAGGATTGTTTATTCATGCATCGGCCATCAAATCTTAAAAGAACCCCAAAGGAAGTAGTAGAAGTAATATAAATGATATGTTTTACTTACTTAGCTTGTTAGCTCTTAATCTTTTCAAGTATTTTTGAAGTTTATTAAAAATTGAAGTGCTCATGTTTATCAGAAAAGTCAAGCAATTGAGGAAAATATATATTGACCTTTTTGTTTGCTAGATTTCTTTCTTTATAAACAGAAATAGATCAGAGGAAAAAAAAATATGAAGGAACGAATTCAACGCCAAAAGAAAATATTGATGTCATTTATAGAGTTACATTTTATTTCAATATGTTGACATTGGTTTAAACGAGATAAAAAAGATTAAATAGAAAGTTTGAAAGAAGCAACCGTGGATTGACCAAACAAAGAAGAGAAATCGAAATGGCAAACAGAATCGAAAACTCTTAAGAACACGGGATGTAATTGCTATTTTTGAGGGAACGGAATTTTCCTATTGTTTGGAAGAGAAATTTGGACATCTCAGCATTACAGAGAATTTGAGCTTGAATGACATTAACATTGTCAAGGTTATTATCCTTTAAAATATTTGTGCATATCTTTGCACTTACGATAACGTCAGTAAAATATTTTAAGTTTCAAATATTAATAATGTTACGGATTTCCTATATCCTAAACTCCGTCGGGTTCTTTTTTACCTCGTAGTATATAGTGGTTGTGTATGGTGTTAGAGATGATGAACACACAGAGCAATGATCAGTCCTTTAGTAGGGACACAACACAGACGTTTATTTACAGGACGGGGACAAGACAGCACAAAGACGACAAATATTCACAACACAAATATGTACAGGAGATAGCTATTTACAGCCGAGATGTACACACAGGACAGCACACTGCAGATAGTAGTCCACAGGCAGAAATTCTGTAGTGACAATGTCCACAGAGTGGCCAGACAGGATTCAGCCGGAGAGGGAATCTTTAAGGGATTCGCTTTACACCTCCTGGGTCTCTCCAGAACAGGCTGAACTATTCCTTTGTCTCTTCTTGCCTTTGCTGTCGACTCACTACTTCGCACAACGGGACTACTCCTTAGTTCGGGACCGCTCCGTTTCCGACGACTGCACAATTGGCTACAACACACGACGCAGGCTTCGTCAGTATATGCCACACAACAGTCCTCCGTTCAGGACTCCTCAGTTCAAGACTTCTCTCTCTTTGGTCTTATCGATAAATTCCACAGCGCTACTTGTCTTCGTTGAACACTAGGTCGTCCAGCTTCGGCTTCTCTCCACTGCCGCACTTCGGCTTGACTCCACTGGATTCTTCCTCAGATTTCCTTTCCCTTTTCTCCGCTGCATCGCTTCGACTTTATCCGACTCGATTCACCCTCTTGGTTCAGCCGCCTGCTTTATATAGTAATGGAGGGCTAAACATCTTCTGGTCCAATCAGGAGCGTTCTAGCTGGATCTCGGCTCCTAATGGACGGATCGGGAACATTCTCGATGTTTCGGGTACTTTATATTTTGTCGCCAAAGTCGCCAAATTCATCGCTAAGTCGCCAAATGGTCGCCAAATTTATTGCCAAGCCTTGGGACCTCTGACGTCACACCCATTCATTATTCAATACATATTACTGTCAGACTCTCTTCCTTACGATGACAGTATCAGCGCGGGAAAGCAAATGCAGGTTCGTAACAATAACTATTCCAGCCTAGGTACTTGGTACTACGCCTTACACTTTCCTTGTTTATTATATACCTGAATACGGAGACAAGTCGCATGACATCATTGTTTCCCGAGAAACTTATGTGTTCATGCAACCTTTCATTACATTGTATATTCTTTTTTTAGTACTGCCATTCTAGTTTCTTATTCCTCTTGCAAATTGCGCCAATGTAAAATTGTTTTAAATAAAACAAAGTGCTTCTTTTTCCTAGGGAAGAGGTAGTCTGGTTGGTTGTGGGTATTGGACTCAGATCGTGAGTTCGGACCCCGTAGACCAAAGAATCTCTGGTGACTGACTCACATAAATCCCTCAAATCTGTCATGGCCACAAAGTCCTCCATGTCGAGAGTAATACCACTGAAGTTATTGATTTAGAGGTGATCGTTCTCTGATTCAGGTCAAAATTACGATCTGTGGATGATTGAAGGAAATCAACCCTGTAAAAAGGGTTGTTAAGCGTGAGTAGTTAACTCGTATTCTTGGCCCTAGATGGCGCTATAGAAAAAAACATATGACTCAAAATCTGGATTAAAACGCTACAGATCTTTAGTCAGGGGCTTTTCAATGACAAGTGTCTCTAGAAACAAGAAAGAAACAACTACTTCTTTCTTTATAATAATTCCTGTGATCAAATATTTAAAGTACACCAGAAAACAGCTAAAAATCTATTGTGACAACGAAAGTATTATTATCAATTGTGTGAAACAATACTTTTTGCTAATTGACTAAATATGGGGAAAATTTACACTATAACTAATTTGACCGTATTGTCGTTTTGTTATATTTTATCAGAGAAATTTCGTTGAACGAGACAGTTTGTTTAAATATCGCACACAAATATATATTAGCCATTGAAAATTTGAATGTTGGTTTCTTCTAAGCACGATTTTTGTTCACAACCACTATTGATTAACAAGATTTGTTGTGGCAGACTGCATAAAAGCAGCTTTATAAAGTAAGTGCTGGAAGTTTGTTTAACGATAATGCTGCGCCACAAATTCGACAAATTTTAAAGCCAAAGACAAATTTCGCTGGGTAGTTTTGTTACAAAAAAAAACCAAGCATTATAAATAAGAAATTGCATTGTTATTATTTTGTCTGAGAGTTTTTTTTTCTGAAAGAAGCGGTTTGTTCCATTTTATGTAGATTCTTATGAGAAATGTTTTTTCATTTAACAAGTGCTTCGCATTACTAGTAAGATCCAGAAATGATTTATGCTCATCAAGCAAGGTTACACAGTATATTAAGAAGCAGCGATTATTATCATAATTTTATCCAGATTTTTATCATAAATTTATCAGTACTATTCAGTCTGATTCTATCTTTCTTTGGAGACGGGATCCCTAGATTCTTCTGGAAAATTCCATGTGATAATATACCCTGTGCAAGGGCTATATAATTCTGAGGTGTTGAAATAAAATCATCGTTACCAAAATTTTAATTTTAAATATTTTGGTCATGTTTTTTAGAAGTCATTTTTAGTCACTTTTAGAAGTTATGTCCATTTTAGAAGAGACAAAAGCTATATAAATTTTAGACGAATGAGATTATAAAGTTGTTATCACAATGAATAACGAAAAAAAATATTTTTTTAAATTGAAATAAGTCTTCTTAAACTTCAAGTGAGAGTAATACTATTCTTAAGTCATTCTTTGCCTTAATAAATTTAATTCGTTAACCAGTTTAAACCGGTTTGAAACAATCACGTGACTAATAAATTACACATACATTTATAATTAAAAAATCGTTTTTTTTTAGCCCAAAGCCAGTGGAGCTTAAAAATTTTTCTTTAGATCAAAATTATTTATTTCTTTGAAATTTGGATTAAACTGATTGAGAATGATCACGTGACTTGTATTGAACAATCGTTACGTTTTAGAAAAGATATGGTTTTTCCTCTGATCTCAAAATCTTTAGATCTAAAAAGCAAGTAAAACTGAAAATGAAAGTTAAAAAAAATTATTTAATTACTATTCTTATTATATATATACGCCTTTAACCTCCCCTCCCTCGCTGTTCCATGTTTCTTCTGGTGATAACTTGTTACTAAACATGTCATTTTTTTGCCTGACACATGAATCGAATACATGGTGTGTATTCGTGACAAGTTGTAATTTTTATTGGCCATCAGTCTCACAATATGAAACCTTTCTGATCATTTTCTAATAATCCTAGAAGCAGAAAACTGACGCCTCAAAAGTGAAAAATCGCCAATTTTCTTCCAGTGCATTTTGCAGTTTGAAAACCCCCAAACCAAAACAATAATATTCTCTCACATGACAAAAAGAATTATGTCAAAATTTATTGAAGCCATTATTACGGACACATTTTAGATTTTGATTTTATTTACAATATCTAAATTACACTAATAAAAAATTAAATTACATTTACAATATTAAATTGCACGTTTATTTTGATATCTACATTTATGATTTGAAAATTTATACTATTTCAAAAATCGTCATCATAATAACGAATCATTGGCAAAACCGTCTAGTTCAAATTATTACAAAGTGCATTTTTTCAATTTCAAATCCTTCTTCTAAACATCTTGATCCATCTATTAAATGATTCCAAAATTCCTCGTCATTCATAAACTCCAACGTGGGAGGATGTAGTATCGGTTAGTATCTAAATACATTTTCACTCAATCTACACGATATCTACTAATGATAATATTACGATATCTACATTTATGATTTGAAAATTTACATTAGTTCAAAAACTGCCATCAGAATAACGAACCATTGGCAAAGCCATCGAACTCGAACTGTTACAAAGTGCATTTTTCAATTACAAATATCTCATCTAAACATCTTGATCCATCTATAAACTGATTTCAAAATTCCCCGTCATTCATCAACTCCAACGTGGGAGGAAGTAGTATCGGTTAGTATCTAAATGCATTTTCACGCAAGGTAAGAACATCCGGGAATAAAAAGTAGTGATTGATTGGCTGCAGTCTCTTTTTCTGCCATTGAAATAAAGAAAAAAAATCGTGATCGTGCCATTGACTGGGCAAAATGCAGCTAAAAGCATTCCTCGAGACGAAACATCAGATAATGTCCATCTTTCTTTATCAGTAATAAATAATGTTTCATGTCATAAATTCACCATTTGTTTTTGGAAGAAATGTGGATTTTTTCCCGGTGGCATATGCTATACATTTTCTTTGTTGCAATGTTTTTTTTTTCTTTTGTCTGATATATATAAAAAAATAAATAAAGTTTTTTTTCAGAAATCGTAACTGGTTTCTTCAGTGATCCATCAACAAAAAAGGTTTATGTAGTCCATAATGTTAATGCAGTTAGTTCCTTTTTTTTATAAATAAAGTAGCAAAAAAAAGTGATCTATAAATTTTATTCTAACTTTTTTACAAACACTAATTGTGCAATTTTTAACTTTTTAATAAATAAATTAATTTTTTAATTATAAAGCAGAAATGATTTTTTTTGCTAAAAGCTTGGAAAAAAAATGTGCCGTATAAACATCATTTTTTATTTATCTAAATTTCCAATAAATTATCTTTTTATTGTCCCCGACTTCATCACGATAAAATATCACTGCAATTTTAAAAAAGTATGTAAATGAAATTGAATTTTTATTACAATTTGCTACGTCGAAATTCAGATAAGTTATTTGTTTTATAAAATCTTAGATCTAGTCACCGAGTCGAATTTGAATTTCTGTACTTTTATTTTCCATTATTTCTTTTATATTTAAATAATTTGGCAGCATTTTTATTGATTTCAGTTCAATTCTAAAATTAATTTAATTTTAATGCGATATAATCGATGTTAAAATCTTCTCTTATGTTGATATTTCAATTAATTAAAAATAAGCAATTTTTTTCTTATTTTACCGAAAACGTTTTCATAAATATTACATAAATGCTGTTTTTACATCATATTAAACTTGTAATAAATTAGTTTGTTAGCTATAATATTTTATTTCCGTGCAATAAATAATCTTCATTTTAATATCTTCTTTGAATTTGACTTTTAGAGAGAACATAAAAAAAGTTTTTAAATATATTTAAAGACGAAATTATGTAAGTTATTAAGTTGATTTGAGAAGATGTGCTCACTCCATGCATTCCCATAATTCTCACTGACCTGCCTTTTGATTTCAAATGATTGCAGCTCCTCATTTGACTTATTTTCCCATTTGACTCGATGACCATGCACAAGGCGGAAGATCAATAATCGCTTTATGTACGTAATGAGCCTAAACATAGGATCAGTTGTATGTTGGATGTACTCGAGTCAAACAGTAAACAAATTTGGTTTTGCTGAAGACGGAAAAATAAAAAATGTCGTTTATCCTAAAGCACTTGAATAATAAACTAAAAAAAATAAAGTAAAAATTAATTAAACTCCGTCTTTGTATATAATTTAATTTCAATGAACGTATTCATTTCGTCATGAAAATAAATACACTTTCATTCTACTTTTCCTAAGGAAACAAAATAGCTTTTTAGAATTTCAAATATTATTTTCAAAATCATTTCTTCTAACGTAACAAAGCGCCGGTGACCAGCTAGTATTTCATGAATAAATAAATTTCCTCTTAATATCATTCGTCGTGTTAGCATTTCACTCCCAAACAACACTAAGTATATCATATAGTTGATATGTAAAATTGGTGAAACATGAAAGGTTTCTTTTGTACCTTCCAAACGCTTCAAGGGGTGTTTAAATAAAAAGGTTCGAACCGTGGTATAAATGAAGAGGCACCGTGGGTATAAATGAAGAGTTTATTCAAAGTACATACCGTAAGCCTGAGCACAACGAACCCATTGTTTACCGAGCCGAAGGACTCCTTGTTGCCAGTATTCATGTAGTTGTCCTTCCCAACGTTCTTGAAACCACCATACAAGATCCAATACTTTTTGAATCGCTCGAGTACAGAATAATCATTAACACCGATGTATATGGCGAAACACTTCGAAGATTACGCAAGAACCCATCAAGAACAAAACATCGAGGCTACTCGCGGAGGATGTGGCTCTACACCTCGATAACGTGCGTCGACATGTCACAAGGATCATACACGCCGAATCGACCAAGTTCAAGCGGGAGCAACTCGACTATCCACCCTACCATTCGGACATGTAGCCCAGCGATTTTCATGTGTTTGGACCCCTGAGTAAAAATCTGAAAGGGAAGTTTCAACTCGAATGGCAAAGTCAAGGACGGCAACATGAATTCTGAGAACAAGAAATTTTTCGGTCCGTTAATCAATGGGATCTTTGTGCTCAGGTCTATGGTATATACTTTGAATAAAGTCTTCAATTATACTTACAGTGGTGTATCGCATCTTCTAATTTGAATACACCTTTGACATTGAATAAATGATCAAAATGACTCTACTTTTGATAAGTTGATTTAAAAACATTTTTTTATCATTAGCATGCAAATAATGGCAATTGATATTCAAGGTTTCATTACTTCACCAAACGCTTCAAAACTGGCAGGGCTAAGTCTGGACTTTTTATAAAACTCTGTACATGAATGATAATAACAATATCTTTTCTGGGGGAAAAAATCTTGAAATGATATTTTTCTTCCAAATTCTTCTATAGCTGAGAAATCGAGAAGGTAAACAATCAAATAACACTTAACAAATACGAGGATAGGAAACTCTCCCATCCAAAAGGAACTAAAGATAAACTTTTGAGACAAGACAAATAGACCAATCGATTCTGAACTTTTTTTCTCTTCAGAAAAAGCCTTTTTTCTATTATTATTCTTTAGAATAGTATTTTTATTCCAAAAAACAGATTAGAAAGAGGGTTTAGTGTTACAAAGAAATGTCTTATTGCAGTTCGTAGATTTATGAAAAAAATTATGATATATTATGCCCCTCATATACAAAGTGGTTATACAGTTCCACTTTGAAATGGGGATACAAGGAGATCTACTGGAGCAAATGCTATCAATTTTGGTAATATTTTTTTTAAAGGCAGCAGAACTGACTTTTCCACGAAATAAAAATCGAAAACTCACCATCAAGGGGGAATGTAACAAACAAACTAAAATAGAAAGATATATGTTTAAAATCTGTTTAATCGTTTCTGACAAGTGTTACAGTATGCTATATTGTCAAACAAACTAAGATAGAAAGATGTATGATTAAAATCTGTTTAATCGTTTCTGAGAAGTGTTACAGTATGCTATATTGTCAAACAAACTAAGATAGAAAGATGTATGTTTAAAATTCATTCAATCGTTTCTGATGTATTACAAAGCACTGTTCAATGTGGCTTCCAATATTTTCTGAAAGCAATTTAAATCGCATTACTGCATTCTCAACAGTATAAAATATGAATGAAGAATGTTATGCACTAGTCGGTGTATCATGCGTCATTTTGTTTAACATTATTGCATACATCACCAGTCTCAACCCTGGGTATGAGTCCTTCCCTTCTTTAAACTATTACCAAATTGGATGGAACCGCGGTAGCCTGAATGGTAGAGCGTCAGTCTCGTAACTGAAAGTTAGCAAGTTCTGTCCTCGTCTCGGCCAAAGACCGTCGTGTTGGCTAGTGGCAGTTGTGGCACGTTAAATATGCTGTGACTGCAAAGTCCTCCAAGTTCACATAGCAAATTATACGGCTTTATACTGAATCAGAGATGAGTCGGTCTTTGATTCGGATCTAAATTCTAACTTGCGGATGGATAAATGAGTTCAACTGCCCCGTAAAAAGGGTTATGTCATGTGTGTTCGAACAAAGGCGTTCTCTCACCTGAACGGTGCTCGTTAATAACGAAAGGCGCATGCTTCTGCCTTAGTTCGATAGCGCTCCTCTCATTCGGGCTTGGAATGACCATTTTGATAATATTTGGTCCAGTAGTTTTACTTTTATGACCATTTCAAAGTGGAATTTCAACTATAATCGTTCTGTATTAACATTGGTCATGATTGTTAGGAGATTTCAGCATGAAGGCTCTAAATTCCTTTGTCTCTCATACTTTATTCGAAAACGAAGCAATACATTCATACATTTTGAATCTGCTACTGTGTGTCTTTAGTTAAAGGGAATCCCTTCAGTTCACATAAGGCATATAGCTATTTATCGGTATCATATCTGACCTTTATTTAACCCGATATGCATACATAAGAATTAAGACATGATATCAATACATATCATTTTGCTTGTAATATTGGTTGCAGTGTCAGGTCCTGTAAGGACAGGCTATGTATTTATAAGTCTTTTCCGTCATATCTGTAAATAGTCGATCATGTTTTAATTTTATTTCCTCTTAATAAATTGTATTTAATTTAAACTTCTTCTTTTGTCGGACCCAATCTTTGGAGACTTATATTCATCATCAATTCCACTGCAGTGACTTTAATGTTAACCGCGGAATCACGGGCCATTATATGATATTCTAGTGTTAAACGGCTGAATCCCGGGCCATTATATAATATTCTTTAACAAAGATTATATTTCCAACTGAATAAAAGATTTGTAAAAGGAAAAAAAACTGTTTGCAATTTGAAATACACAATGACAACAAATATCA
>JAPMOQ010041366.1:213109-231233 GCA_026543055.1 Argiope trifasciata
AAAATAATTCAAAACTAATACTTCAAACTGAAGAATAAAATAAAATACTTCAAAACGAATACTTCAAACTGAAGAATAAAATAAAATACTTCAAAATTAATATTTCAAACTGAAGAATAAAATAATTCAAAACTAGTTTGCGACTACCTTCCTCTAAACCTCCCTCACTCCACACCAAAAACAATTTTTTGATGACAGAACAGATGTCTTGATGGAGATATGATGACAAATGGCAATTTATATCCTTAATGGCCACGAACTCGACATCAGCAAAGCGTGCCACTTGTTGCTAAACTTCTACTGACTCAAATCCCTCCGCCATGAAACCATTAAGGGACAGACATCGCCAGCGCCGTTCTGTCCGTCGCAATGGTTCGATTTTGTTTTTTGTTCTTTCAGTTTACCTGCACCCCGTAACGATTCTCCTCAGTGGATGAGTTTCAAATAGGGTCGAGATTACCCGAGGGGGATGAAAGGTCCTCACTCCCCCCCGGCGCAATGTCTCCTGCGGGCTGAACTGGTCTGTTGCTAGGACTGTTGTGGAAATTGTTGTGCGCCATAAGTGCAAATAGGCCGTATGTCAGAGATGACAGCCAATGAATGCTAAGGGAGTGATTTTAGAGAACTTATTATTATCGTTCTATCATGTGCATGGAAGTGGAGAGTTTGAAAAGTTGGATGGTGAAAAGCATTTAAAGAGATGAGTAACGAGGATACATCAGGTATCCCTGAATTCATAGGCCAAACTTTACGAACTGGTAAACACATAAATTTGTATTTTTTAAAAAAATCTTATAGTACATTTAGCAGAACAAAAAGTACAGTAAACGTCAAAAACTTACCACTCGAGATTGCATTGAATCTCCTTGTGTTAGATCTCCCTCAGTTCGGAAAACACATTTTTCTAAAATGTCCGTCTCTTCGTATGTGACAAAGATACTCAGAAATGCTTTAAACTAGACACGTGAAATTCGGTAAATGGTCTTACATCAAATTTCCAGATTTTTATCAAATTTTGAATAAAATACATTCAAATGAACTCCGTCTGTCTGGATGTTCGAATGTACATTAAAATAATAACTACAAAACTAAGAATGAAAGATAGATAAAATTCAGTACATAGATTTAGCATCGATAGTGTACACAGTTATCAAATTTTGAGCCTACGGTTTGACTGTTTGTACTTTCAGAAAGAGTAAAAGCGATGGTTCAAAACTGCATTGACTTAAATACATAAAATTAGGTTTGGATCTTTGTTCTACAAGTACAGTTTTGTGTCAGACTTTTGTTTCAATCGAATAAGAAAAGCATGTCTGAAGCAGAAATTCGGTATTCTGTGCGTCAGGGATTAATCACGAATAAAGATTGCAATATCGGTTTACCGGGATGCCGAATATTGGTATTTTAAGTCATTTGTACAGTTTAATTCCACATTTTAATTCCATAATTTCGAATAATGATTTCAATTAATTCTATATTCTGATTCTATAATTTCATATCATAATCCTATTTTGTTCCATATTATAATTCGAAAATTTCTTATTTCATAATTCCATTTCTTTATTCCTATCTTAATGTGGAATAACTTTAAATTTATATGAATATCTTACTAGAAGTTATCAAACGTATCTAAAGAAGTTAAGGAATTCCGTCTATCAATTTATGATTTTAAAATGAAAAAAAAAGTTACTTTTATTTTTCAATTTTCTAAAAATTAAATGATCTTTCTACAACAAGCGAATAAATGATTTTGTTTAAAAATACAACTTATTTTCATTCCTTTAATACATTCATGTCTCTGTTAGAACATCTAAAATAAATAGTTGTTTTTCGTCTACATGTGAATTTCCAATTCAATTAAAGTAAACATATCTCTTAAATGCATCATCAAATTGAATGAAGTAACAATATCGTATATATTTCCCTGTTTGTAAAAATATTCGAAATGCAAGCCTATTTAACAATTATTACGATACATGCTTAGTAAATAAAATTCAGAATTTATTCTAAATGTTTTGTTCTAAAGAGCGTTGCAGCATCTACCTTTAGAAAGATTTAATCAAAGCATAATATCATTTATTATTTACTAATTTAACGAAAAATTAGTTTTATTTCTCTTTGATAGCATTAATTCTTTAACATGCATCATTAATTGATTATTTATGTAAAGAAAAGCTCTTGTCGAATCAAATCGTTATTTACATTTAAATATACGAAATTGCTTGAAAGATTTTCCATGTATAATTTTCTCTACTCATCCAAAATACTCCCTAAAGCTAAAACTCGATTCGCTTAAAGTAAATAATGATAATTCTATTCATTAATTTGTAAGCGCCAATTTACATCTCAATTAAACTAATACATAGATTAAATTTAATTTTTCGATCCATTTATTTTTAAACTGGGACGATCAATTTATTAAATAACTCTCAGGATTTGTAGTGGTGACTCATACGATTAGTAGGGTCAATACATCTTGCACGAAGCTGTGTAAAAAAAAAGCTGTTTGCTAACATCAGTCAAGTATCTCATTATTTTTTCATCACAGATTCGATGCTCTTGTCCAAAGTGGATAAATAAGACAGATTTAAAGATGCAAGCATTTACTGAAAGAGCAAGATTTTCCGTGGTTTACTTTTAAGAAAATTAAAGAAAAAGCGAAACCGACTTCATCCAAAGCGATGAAAAGTTGGAAATAACCCCTTTTCAAGTGTTACCTTTTTTGAATTTGACGATCTGAGCTTCAGATAGATGTATATTTACAGTTTTTATTTTTGTAAAATGCTACTCATGTTGAAATACCTTTAGTTAAGGACTTTCAAAAGGAAACTTTTTTAAATGGTTTAAGTACTTAAACGCTTTACACTCAAATAATTTTGAACAGAAGTTAGATAAAGATGGAGGAGGAAATTTTTCTTCAAAAGTAAATTCGCATATTTTTGTAAAATGATATTCTGTCTGTCTGTGATAAAGATAACTCAAAATCACTTTTAGTTAGACGGTTAATATTCGATATGATTTTTACAGCAAATTTGTAGATTTCTATCAAATTTTGAATAAAATATGTTAAACAGAAGTTTGTTCGACTGTACAGATAAAAGTTAACATCATAGCTACAAAATGAAGAGAGATAGATTTGTAGCTCTAATAGATAAAATTCGGTATACAGATTTAACACCTACAGTGTAAACATTTATTAAATTTTGAACCAAATCCAACAAAGGTAGGGCCGTCTGTACTTTTAGAAACATATAAACAAGACAGTAAATACGATAAATATATTGAATTTTGGCATGGTAGTTTGCGATTACAAAAAGAATTATTTGGAATCCTATTTTTATTTCAGTCATTTGGGAAAATCATCATGAAAAACACAAATTCGATATTTTTGAATGCTATTAATCACATGTCTGGGCTTAATAGTCAAAACACTCGCCAAGGTTGGCACGATATATTCATTAACATGGTAAATTTATGATAAATGCATTATCCTTTAATATTTCGTTGTTAAACGACAGTACAATGGAAGACATTCTGCAATTTAACCATTTATTTTGGAGTACGCAAGAAAGCTTAACCACTGGGAAACGACTCTTTTTATTATCAGTGAATATACACTTTGAAAGAAATGAAACATTTATTGCTCTGATTAAACAGATGATAGTGACTAATTTTTATCTTTATCCTCATATCAATAGATACCTCGAATTACAAGTATAATCTTTTATATCCCAATTACTTTCTTAATTCTTCTTGATTTCAACTGTACGAATTTCATTTTCAGATTTTTTTTAGTAAAATAATACTTTATTTTTCTTAAAATATGTTAGTGATAATATAATTTAAATTTGTTTTGTTATACTAAATCTTTTAAGATGCATTATGAAGTGCTTGCGTAAGTCAATAGTTATTCATATTTTAGAAGAAAAAAGTGTATATATACCCGGCATCATCTGCGCAAAACTATAAATAGCAGTTTCTTTACATAATTAAATTTTTCATCTATCATTTTCTATATATACATTTTAAATCCATTTAAAGCAAATTCTTCGATAATTCTACCTAATAATTAGTTACTGCTTTTATACGTAGCAAGGTTTATTAGGTTTCATTCATAGATTAAACAATGTATTTTAAATCCTTTTTTTATAATAAAAATAGATTATTTTTTTATCATATATACTTGTTTAAAATTATATCTAAAACTTTTACAGCCTTGCTAGAATAATATAAGCATCAAATGAAATGACTCGAAAAGGGCAATTTGCCAACATCAATAAAATGGCCCGTTTATTTATTTATTTTTCTCGAAATTTGACGTTGATGCAACTGGTGAATGTTTCTTCAAACTTCAGGAAGAAAACATTTAACATAGAGGAAAAATTCATTATATATATTGAAAGCTAAAATGAATTTTACAGTAAAAAATGCAAGTAGTGAAAATCATTATTTTAAATTTATTGGGTACAGTTTCTCGAAGGCAACATGACAATGCCATTGTCCACATATTTGGCAGTTGCTGCGGTCCTTCAATATAAAGCTCTAAATTAGCTATTGCAGCACATTGAACTGTGATGCAACCCTAGATGGGATTATTGAAGCGGTTTGGCAACACCTAACACCGGAAACGAAGTATTTCAGGAGTTTTTCTTCCGTCTGAGCGGTTCTCTTGCGTGATGTGAGGAACCCATCTTTAAGTAAATAATGTAATTCTATAAAATGAGTAAATTAAATTTTATTTAAATTCTTAGTTGACTAATTCCTATACCATTATATTTTGATTGCTTGCACTAAATGCCAATTCATATCTATAATTTCAAAACGTTTTGACTAACATTAAATATAGCAGCTATTCTAATTCAAATCGATGAATCTGATTTGACATTTTGTATCATTGGTCTAAAATCAGTTTAAAAGTACATGCTGATACTCAACAATCAGTTTTTAGATGGTCAAATGTTGAAAATGTAATTTAGTTTCTTGTTTTCGGAGTAACAAAAGCTGTTTATAGGTAATTCATAAGAAGTCACATAATTTACTAAGTGAGCAATTAACGTCGTATTACGAGCAAAATTTGCTTTCAGCCAATAATTTATCCTACTGACTTTGAAAGTGCGGACGAAAAACGTCTAATTAAAACTTTTCAATATTTGTCGATTAAAAGTTAAACATTTTTGACTTATCATGTTAGACCATGATGTTGTTTTTACTATGGGATTTTTGAATAATTGAAGGTAATAAATAATTTAAGCACGAAATCTCGTAGACAATGAATAAAGCCTAAGAATAATAATAATAAAATAAATATTCCTTCGAAATAAGAATAAATGTAAATTCCACCAGAAGTGTATATTTATATTATTCACCAAAAATGTCAAGACGTTTCAAGAAAATATTCCTGTACTATATATTGTTACGAAAGTTTAAATTTTATTTTGGATCACATAGACCAGAACAGAACAGCTGAATTAAGATATTTTAGAATATTTATAACGACTAATTAACAAAGAGAGGGATAGTACCTTAAAAACTTATTTTAACGTGGTAATTTGGAAATACCAAAGATTTCAAGACGTTTCCTGAAAATATCCCTATACTATTTTTTACGAAGTTTTAAATTTTATTTCGGATCATATAGACCCGAGCAGAGCAACAGAGTTAAGAACCCTGAAAATATCCCCTTGAACCATTTGTTTTTAAATTTTATTTCAGATTATATTAACATGAACAGAACAGCAGTACAAAGATGTTTTAAAGTATTTATAACGACCAATTAACAAAGAGCGGGATATTATTTTAGAACTATTCACAAAATTTTTAATATAGCTCCTTCAAAATTGATTTTAACGTGGCAATTTGGAAATCGTTGTGTATAAAATCATTTTTCTAATACCATGACTCATTTTATGGGACAGAGGATAAAAAAACCAGGAAAGAGCCTATTGACTACGAGTAGACGACAAGCAATAATTTACTTCCTTAATGACCACCAATTCATCATCAGCAAAGCATGCCTTCTCTCCGTTTCAGTCCTATCACCCGGAATGCATTCGCCATGAAATCATTAAGGGCTTTTCAGCTGGGCATCATCAGCCCCATTCTGTAGGTCATTGCACTTCTATTTTGTATCTCGTCTTTCCGTTTACCTGCACCCCCCATAAAACCCTAACGATTTTCCTCCGCTTTATAAGCTAGAGGGACTTTTCTGTAACTTGCCAACTTCCTAGCTTCCCACAGTGCAATGACTTATGACTGGATATTTGAATATTTGTTGGAACTGTTGATGCAGCACTCGCAGTTTGTCAGAACTGGAAGGGTAGTGGGCGTGTGTGTTCCGGTGAGACCAGTTCTGATAGGTAGAGAGGAGGTATTTATTATTTACATGGTGTGAGTCATTAAACAGCTTTAGAAACTTTGCGACAGATTTATGGTTGCTTTAAAAAGTAATAAATTTGATTCACAGCATTTTAATCCGCAGAATTTATGTTTGAGAATGAATTTACTGGAGTAAATGTTATGTTTATGAAAGAGGAAAATGATCTGGAATGGATGATTATGGTGTCAAGATTAGTCGTAATTTAGTATCAATTTTGTTAAAGGGGAAGTCTGAAGTTTTTTGTAAATAATTGTTTGGGATGACAAAAAATTATTTAAAAAAAAATATTGATTTTCGTGTTAAACACAATTTTTTTAAAATATTTTTTTCAGAATAATAGGTCTACTTTTTTTTGGTATTTGATATGGATATGATTTAAATCTTATTTGGCGTAAAATATTCAAAACCATACATACGACGTCAATAAAAAATTTAGACAATCTATTCCACTTCAAAATGCTGAAGCATTTCAAAATGAAAGATTCCAAATTCATTTCATAAAATTATAGATGTAAAAAAGCTCAATTCTATTATTGAAAATGTATTATATGAGAATTTTTTTTTTTAATTTTAAAAACATTTGTTTTTGTTTTGAAAAAAATTGTAATTCTTTCACTTTGTTAATACCTTACGCATATTGTTACAAATCTATAATGCTGTTTCAAAGCAAGGTACATTCAGTCACTGGAAAGACCATTTTACGATCAGCTCTGTTGGTTACTATGAGTTAGTAATCCCAGATTTGGCAGTAAATTTCAAGAAAATTTGGCGACTTGGCGATAGATTAAGGGATTTTGGTGACGAAGCAGATAATACTGGAAACTTCCAGAATGTTAGCGATTCAGCCAATAGGAAACGAGAAATGCAGGATTCCTGTTGAACCTTCTCTGTCAGACTCTGGGAATTATATAAAGCTGGTAGTCTGAAGCCGAAATCAGTTGTGTACAGAGTCTCGAAGAGAGTTGTAATCGTGGGAAAAGTAAATGACGAAAACTTAGAATCAGCTCAAGCGTTATGTGTAGCTCAAGAGATTGTTGCATTGAGCTGTGAACAGGGTCCTGGTGTTTATTACAGAATCAGTGTCAAATCCTAGGTTGAGTAGCCAGTCGTGTCTGTATTTAGGCTCAACTAAAGCGAGGAGACAGTGGAGAATTTCCCGCGTTTGGAGAGACTATAGTGTGTGGGTATGAAAATTCCCACCTCCTGCTGAATACTGTCTGGTCGGGCCTTAAGCATACTATATTGTTACAAATCTATAATGTTGTTTCAAAGCAAGGTTAATTCAGTCACTGGAAAGACTGTCTTTAGGGCAGTTCTGTTGGTTTCTAAGTCAGTAATGGCAGGGTTGGCGTCAAATTTGAAGAACATTGGCGACTTGGTTACATATTAGGTGGTTGTTATTACTACGAATTATTGCAGAGGGCTACTGTTTGTTGCAGTGCGCAGCTGTGCATTGTCTGTGGTCGTCTCGGTTGAACATTTGTCATCTGTGTTTTCATGTTTAATACAAGTCGTCGTTCTTTACTAAGAGGACTGTGTTTATTTAATCTGCCAACTAATCACGAAAGGTAGGAAATCTGTAACAATATTTACTCATGCTTACATTTTTATTACACAGAATTTCTTTTAAATTACGGAGCAGAATGGTGAAATTAAGTAGCGTTTTAATTAAGGAAAACGGATTTTTTTTAAAAAACAAAACCATTTTCAAGAATGTTAGAAGGAAGTAGGTAAAAAAAACTACTATAATTTATTATTTTTAATTAACTTAAAGTAAAAATAATGCTTAACTATTACTTAAATTTTCTAAGGACATTAAAGAATTTTTATAGTAATAATGCTGTAATTAAATAAAAAGAAATTAAAATATGCGAGATTCTTTTATAATATGTTACATGAGGAATTCCAAAAAATGTAGAGGCTATGAAAACATAAAATTACATTTTTTATTTGATATTTCATTTTTTTATTTAGATTTATTTCGAATTTCGGCTTTTTTCGACTTTATTTCTGACTTTCTCGGCTTATTTGTTTACCCCTACTTGATTGCGGATGTTTTTAATTATATAATTGTATAATATATACACAACTTGAGTGGTGGTGGATATATATTGGATATAGTTTATATATCTGATATGGTGGTGGATATATATTGGATATAGTGTACATATTTGATATGGTGGTGAATATATTTTGGATATAGTGTATATACCTGATACGGTGGGGGATATTTATTGGATATAGTGTATATATCTGATATAGTGGTGGATATATATTGGATATATTGTATATATCTGATATGGTGGTGGATATATATTTGATATGGTGGTGGATATATATCTGATATGGTGGTGAATATATATTGGATATAGTGTATATATTTGATATGGTGGTGGATATATATTGGATATAGTGTATATATCTGATATGGGGGTGGATATATTTTGGATATAGTGTACATATTTGATATGGTGGTGGATATATGTTGGATATAGTGCAGGGCTTCTTAAACTTTTTTATATAGCGACCCCCTTCAAGCTTAGGAAATTTTAAACGATCCCCTCCTCCATATAATGAAATATATATTAACCGTAGATGTAGATGTAATATCGCACTATTTTACAATGTAAATAAAATAAGGATTAAAGAATACGTACCCATTCATTTCACATATATATAATTGGAAACGTTGACGGGATATCGGTCGTAATAAAACACAATAAATAGAATGACATAAAACTATATATATATATATTTATTCAATAGAAAAAATAAACTTTTGTAACAATTTTTTTATAAGAAAACATAAAACTATATTTATATATTCAATAGAAAAAATAAACTTTTGTAACAATTTTTTTAATAAAAACATATTATTAACATCAAACAATATTAATGTGACGGATGTGATTGTTTATTTTTAAACAAATAATTAAATCTAAGCTCAATTTGAGTTATTGCAGATCGTAATAAATTTTCAACGTTTATTAAAGTTGAACGGTATTTTGATTTTATGTAAGTTAATGTGGAAAAGGCTGATTCACATAAATATGTTGTACAAAATGGCAGTAATTTGTTCATAGCCATTTCCGATAGTAGGGGATATTCTGATTTGATTTCTATCCAAAATTCATGCACAGGCACTTGAGAAAATCTGAGTCGCAAGGTAGTATCACTTGTTAATTCGGCAAATTCTTCTTGTGCTTTGAAGTTTAAAAAATTAATTTCTTCCATTTCAATTGAAAATGGATTGCAAATCCATTGTTGTGTATCGATATCATTGGGAAAATACCTATGCATGTAAACTTCCATATCCTTCAAATGATTAACTATAATTTTTGTTATAGGAGTATCTTTTTTTGAAATATTGTTACTAATTATATACTCGTCAGTAAATGGAAACATTTCGAGCGATCCACTTTCCACTCTGTTCTTCCATATAAGAATTTTTTTTAACAAAGGCCTCAAGTTTATTTTTTAACATAAACATATTAACACAGACTCCCTGCATTGATAAATTCATATCATTGATTTTATCAAAAATATCTGCCAAATAGCATAGCTTGAGAAGCCATAAATTATCGTGAAAATAATCGGCCAAATTAGAATTTTGCTCTGTTAGAAATATAAGAACTTCATCTTTTAAAGTTAATAACCGTTTCAAACTTCGACCTCTTGATAGCCACCTAACTTCAGCATGTAGCAATAAACTTGTATAATCCGAATCCATATCAATGCACAAATTTTTAAACAATCGACTATTAAGTGCTCGACTTTTAATAAAGTTAATGATTTTGACTGCATCAAAAAACACAGTGTTTAATTCTGGTGCAATTTTTTTAACAACAAGTGCCTCTCGGTGAATCATACAATGTGTAAATGTAATATGATCATTTCCAGCTTTAACAAATGCTGTAAAACCAAGATCTTGTCCGGTCATTGCTGCAGCACCGTCCGTGCACACACCAACACAATTTTTCCAATTTAATCCTTCTTTTTCAAAAAACTCATTTACTTTTTTATATATATCTTTTCCCCGAGTATGACCTTCCAGAGGACGACAAAACAGTATATCTTCATGAATGCTTCCCTCATAAATATATCTTACAAAAAGTAACAACTGTGCTATTTTTGAAATGTCTGTCGACTCGTCCAGTTGTATTGCAAACTTTGAGCTGTCTTTAAGCCTCATAAGAAGCTGTTGAAATTAATCATTGCTAATGTCTGAAATTCTTTTGGACACAGTGTCATTTGATAATGGAATTTTACTAATTTCAGCAGCATACTGTTTTCCATGAACAATTTCAGACATTCTTATAGCTGCAGGTAGTAAAAGTTGCTCTCCAATAGTAAAAGGCTTTTTCGTTTTTGCTATCAAATACGAAACTTCATACGATGCCAATAGATATTTATCATTCAAAGTAACATACTTCTCCAAAGTGTTCTTTTCTTTATTTGATGTTTGCAAAAGACGCTCAAAATATTCTATTGGCTTTTTTGATAACGTTGCATGTTTAGTATTCAAATGTCGTTGCAGTTTTGACGGTTTCATGCTTTCTGCAGCCAAAACTTCTTTGCAAATTAAGCACACTGGTTGTTCTTCATTGTTGTGAGAAGAGCATGTGAAGCCATACTGCAAATATGATTCGTCATATTTTCTTTTTTTTTTGTTTTGATAGAAGTCGGATTTGAAGCATTGCAACTTGGTTGTGATGGCGTGGCAGACTTATTAGTTGGAATTTTAATTAGCCATTTATCCATGATGGTTAAATAATAATAAATAATTAAACAAAATGTAGTTGAACTTTAACGTAATAATTAAAAACACCAACTGAAAATTACACAGTAAATACACACATGTCACTACGAAGACAAAGCTGAGTACAAACCGAAAAATAACTACACTCGAATCTTTACCAGTGCAATGACAAAAAATTACGATCAGATCAACCCCGACGCATGGCGTGTTCAAAGTGTGCAGCGCACAAAGGCACCGTATCACAAAGACGGCGAAAAAGAAGCTTTCATTTAATTTTTTTTTATTATTCTTTTATAAAAATAATATGCCGATTCGCCTAGTCTAGCTTGATTATGCTTCCATATTGTATGTGTAAGCTGTAAGACGACGCGGCGTCTGGGTACTTATAATCACTAAGTTATCTTGCAAACACTGACGCCGGCGGCCAGACATCAATGTCGAACATTCAGTTGAAAATCGAGGAGCGCGTTGTATTTATTATTTTAAATGCTACTTCCATATTTTCATTTATAGGCCCTACATAACAGTTTTGCATTGCCACTTTTTTCAAAAAATAGTTATAATAAAACTACAATAGTATTTTGTATGATTTTTATTTGTATTTATATTTGTACGTAGTGTGTATACTAATTTTAAAATTTTATTTATAATGATGAAAAGTATCAGATCTTTGCGACCCCCTTTCAGTAGTCTCGCGACCCCCAGGGGGGTCGCGACCCACAGTTTAAGAAGCCCTGATATAGTGTATATATTTGATATGGTGGTGGATATATGTTGGATGCAGTGTATGTATCTGATATGGAGGTGGATATATATTTGATATAGTAGTGGATATAGTGTATATATTTGACATGCCCCACAAGTGGTGTATCAAATATATACACCACTTGAGAATAAATACGAATACTTTCAAAACGAAACTAATTGTTATTTACTATGAAATTTATTTGTAATTAATTCTCATTGAATAATGCAGTTAATTTGCACTCACAGAAGTCATATAACTAAAGCAACAAGTGTAGCTATTTATTATACATGTATGCATGATCAAACTTTGTATTTTGGAGAAGTGGATGCTTCTTTTCTTCTGTATGAAGTGCAAGGAGAAACAGATTCTTAAATAAACTTCAGTAGGATACAGGATTAAAAGCGTACACTCATGTCTTGTGGCTGTTACTGGCTTATCAAGATGTTACCACCACAAATACCGGGTGATCCATAATGAATAGGCCAAACAGAATAGCGCATTGTGACTGCCGTAATAGATTTATTCAGCCGAAACAAATTTATTTTGCAGCTACAATTATACAAGTTTTATTTAGCAACAGGGAAAAAGCATCGAATGACAAACTCTCCACTAGAGGCGCTGTTAAACAAAAGCGTGCAGAAGAAAGCGTACTGCGTTTTCGAATATGCCAAAACCTCATGGGTAATTGTTGTGCAAAGACATTTTTGCACGAGGAACCACCGCATCGGCATAACATAAGCAGGTGGGTGAAGCAGTTCTAGGATACCGGCTGCTTATGCAAGAAGCAGTGGATAGCTGCAGTGTTGAACTCCATGACAGGAGCTATGCTATCACGAGTATGGCAGGAGCTTGATATCCGTGTAGACATTTGTCTTGCCACCGGAGGGGCACATATTGAACACCTGTAAAAACTTCAATAAATGCAGTTTTTGGTAAATTTGAATTTTCTGAATACATTAATTACAACGTTCACAATTATGGTTTCTATTTGTCCCATTCATTATGAATCATCCTGTGTTTTCGAGCTAGGAAAAAATCAGTCAACATAAAAGAAATTTAATGATAATTATATTTAAATATTAGATATAATTATACATATCAGCTGAATTGTAGGGATTATTCTGTATAAAAGCTTAATCAAATGTTTTTGATCAAATGTTAATATCTGATAATATATTTATAGTTCACTAATATTAGAATTTATTCCATTAAATTTGGCGTATATGCGAACTAGTGCGATTCTTTAGAAAGCGAGATAATCTGTGCTTAATCAAGATGAATGTGTTGTGTGTGTGTGTGTTGGTGCTCTAAAGGTCAAACCTTTTGACCTATAACCTACATTAAATTTTGCACATGTATACCTTTGGGGATGGAAATAAACGTGCTTTTAAAATTTTATTCGAATTTCTATTAATTAGTGATTAAACTAAATTTTGGTGTTTTTTTAACGACAGCTTCCGAAAATGTCAATGAAAAGAAATAATAAATATTACAACGTTCCAAAAATGAAAAAAAAAATATCTTTTTAAGGCTACCATTTTAATGGTTACTCGAATTATTGCTGAATTTTAGTTAATTTTCAGCAGTAGGTTATAATATTGCCTTGAAGATCAAATCGCTTTGATTGCTTCATCAAATTAGTGATTAAACTTATTCACAATATTCTACTTAATCTCATGATTTTCTTCAATTTTTGATAGTTACAGGAAAAAACATTCGTTTTGATATTTGTACCAGCGCAATTTACAGTAATGATAAAGTTAGAATATTGTGAAGTTTAATAAGATAATTGAATCGGATAATTACATTTTAAACAGCGATGGGATTTTATGGGATTGTCTCAATTAGAAAGGTTTACATAAAAGAACCTAATACATAAAAGAACCTAATTTTATCAAAATAATTGAAACCACGCTACTTTATTATCTGTAAATTTAAACTATCATTTGGTTTGGTTTAGTTCCATAAATTTCTTTCCAAAATTTTTTAATACAATAATGTAACAATTTTATAGCATTTTTTCCACAAATACAAGCTGAGAGCAATCACATGCTTTTACAGGAATTAAATATAACAAATATTTTTAAAGAACCATCTGGTCATTAATAGTGACGAATATAAAAGTGATAAAACAATTCTTCCAATAATTCCACAAATAGTAAAAAAAATGGACTGTACAAATAATTTCCCAAATGAAACGTGGATAAGTTGAAAGAAAAGAATACCTTTATTGGAATTCAAAAGTAATTGTTATGGAGATTACGACAGAGGTTTCATTGTTTAGGTACCTGGTCTCTGCCTTTGCTGTAGAAAGATGGTGGTTGATTCTTGGGGAAATCTTTCACACCTTCCTTCCCTTTGTTGTACGAATGGAAACATGTCCTCTGTAATGCTCTCTTAAGTAGCCCCAAGATGTGGAAGTCATAGGGTGACAAATCCGGACTGTATGGAGAATGTTCCAACACGTTCGAGTGGAATTTTTTAAAAGGTCGTCTGGGTTACAAAGAAGACTTTTGGGCGGGTACTGTCACGGAGATGGAACACTTGTTGAGAGAGATGACATGCTGTTTTCTTTTGATTGCTTTCTGTAGTTTCGTGAGAGTAATACAGTTGTTGTTGTCGTGTCCGTGTTTTTCATGGAAAGGGGGTGCAGTAGCTTCTGACGGTAAAGACCCATGAGCACCCGGAGGGCAGAAGTCCGACTTATAGCTCACACACATGACACAACCCTTTTTAGGGGGTGGTCGAATTCAGTCATACACTCATTCATCCATCAGCAAGTCGGAATTTAGATCCAAATCAAAAACCGACTCATCCCTGATTCAGTACCCCCAGAGGTATCCTTTTGTTATGAGAACTTGGAGGATTTTGCAGTCTCGAAATATTTAACGTGCCCCAACTGACATTAGCCAACACGGCGGTCTTTGGCCAAGACGAGGACAGAGCCCACGACCTTTCGGTTACGAGACTGAAGCTCTACCTTGTGTTGAATTGATAATGCTCGATTGGGTGTGGAAACAAATCGTCAGGGAACAAATCAGGTTTAATTTTTTTTACCAGGAATAGTTTTTACAGTAGAACGAAGCATGCAGCACCTCCTACCGCCTTATATGTAGCTGTTAGGTGGCTCTGCTTCTTCCCTTTTTTGTACAGCTGACCCCCACCACCACCACTGAACGTAACAGAATTTGTTGTGGTCGACTGCTGTCCTTAGTCTTGTCCACACTGACATTGACCGAACAGTCAAACTAATATTCTCTTCTAGGTAGTGAATTGCTGTCATTCTACTTCACCTTTACCCTCTCAAATAGTTGCAAAAAAACTGACAGTCCTTGACATCATCTCCTTCAGGTTTTGAGATTACCTAAAGGTATTGAGGTACCATTAATACTTATTATTGACCATCTTCAGGTCATTCCTTAATTCTGAGATCTCCATACATTCCATTAAATAGTGGTACCATTTCCCCACAAATGTATTTATTTTCCTGCGCTCTTCCAAATCTTTGGAAATATGCAAGAAATTACCCATGTCCAGATATTATTTTGATTACTAGTGGATGGTATCTTCTTATTTTTATTCCCGGATTAGGAATAAAGTCGAAAGTGACTTTCCCTTTTTTGTGCATACACCATCTGTCAAACCATTGTAGTTTTATTTCTTCTCTCAATTCTCCTTTTAAGACACCACCTGATATGGGGACAATAATATCAATACTTTCTTTCTATGCCACCAATTTTGCATAGTGATCTGCTTTTCCATTACCATACATCCCAATACGCGTGCTGCTATAGCTGAAGTCCTTGTGACGTAATAGCGAAGGTCCACTTTTCCCTTGGGCAATTTATATTTTTAACACCTCTATGGCATCATGGGATAGAGTTTCACTAGTAAAGTTCATATGCATAATGATAGAACCATATGTTAGATTATTAAAATAATACAACCCTCATAAACGTTATAATTTGATACTCAAAAATATTTTCGAAAAAATTGAAGTTATGCAAAAATAATATTTAATAGAAAGTAACTCAAAACAGTAGTCCCAATGACTAAGATGTTCGCCAAAGATGGCCAGTAATAAATGCATATATATTTTAATATCCTTTAAATAATAAATTTCGGACTCAAAATTTTAAATTCTTTAAATAAAAAATGAGATTAATTTTATATTATAGTCCACGAATATATCAAAAGTAAAAACAATGTAGAAAAAACTTACAAAATTCAGAAATATATATATATATATATATATATATATATATATACACTGAAGTGACAAAAGTCATGGGATAGCAGTATGCAAATATACAGATGGCAGTAGTATCGCAGCGAAAAAGTATAAATGCGCAGTTCGTTTTCCAGAGCTTTCATTTGTGTTCAAGTTATTCATGTGAACAGGTTTTTCGTGATTTATGGCGGCACGACGAGAATTAACAGACTTTGAACGTGGAATGTTAGTTGGAGCTAGACGCATGGGTCATTCCATTGCGGATATCGTTAGTAAATTCAATATTCCGAGATCCACAGTATCAAGAGTGTGCCGAGCGTATGAAATTTCAGGCATCACATCCCATCATGGACAGCGCAGTGGGCGACCACCTGCACTTAACGACCGAGACCGCCGACGTCTGTGTAGAATGGTCAATGTTAATAGACACGCAACACTTCGTCAAATAACTGCAGGAATCAATGTGGGACGTACGAGGGACGTGTCCGATAGGACTGTGCGGCGAAATTTGTCTTCCTTGGGCTATGACAGCAGAAGACCGACTCGAGTCCCTTTACTGACAGGACGACATCGCCTGCAGCGGCTCGTGAGCATATCGACTGGTCTCTAGACCAGTGGAAAGCCGTGGCGTGGTCAGATGAGTCACGATTTCAGTTGTTACGAGCTGATGGTAGAGTTCGAGTGTGGCGCAGACCCCACGAAGTCATGGACCCAAACTGTCAGCAAGGCACTGTTCAAGCTGGTGTTGGCTGCATAATGGTGTGGGCTGTTTTTACATGGCATGGACTCGGTCCTCTGGTGCAACTGAACCGATCATTGACTTGCAGATCACTTGCAGCCATTCATGGAATTCACGTACCCACATAACGATGGGATTTTTATGGATGACAATGCGCCATGTCACCGGGCCAGAACTGTTCGCGATTGGTTTGAAGAACATTCCGGACAATTCCAGCGCATGATCTGGCCACCTCGATCGCCCGATATGAATCCCATCGAGCATTTATGGGACATCATCGAAAGGTTCGTTCGTGCCCAAACTCCTGCACCATCCACACTTTCACAATTATGGACGTCTATACAGACAGCATGGCTCAATATTCCTGCAGAGGACTTCCAACGACTTGCGGACTCCATGACACGTCGAGTTGTTGCACTTCGCCGGGCAAAAGGAGGACCGACACTATATTAACAGTCATCCCATGACTTTTGTCACTTTGTATGTATATATATATATATATATAATATTTAAATAATGAGTATAAAATGATGCTTGCATGATAAAAGCAATTTGCGAATTTCTTATAAAATAATCTTTACTCTTTATCTACGATATTTCGTAATGATCATTCGATAGGAATCAAGTCATATTTCTGATGGAAAACATTTAATAAAATCATAAGTATTCCGATTATCTTAAAATAAATATCATAATAAAAAGCATAGTGAGAAATCTTTGAAATTGTGAAGAAGAATCAAAGCAGATTATTTAAATTAATGGGAATCATTAATACTCAATTCTTAAGTGTCCATATTTTTAAATTGGGGAGATTAATTACACAGCTTTTGAAAAAAACTTAACAACTATGAAACATTTATTCGCAATTTATGTAAGATATAATAATGAAATAACGAAAAGAACCTCACAATTTATCTCATTCATTTCTTGAATAAAAATTAACTCTGCAATAAAAATCTTTTCATGGAAATTTACAAAAAAAATTCTCCGTTAAAAGTGATGGGAAATGTGATATAACCGCTTCCTAAATGTATTTTTTTTATTTAAAGATCTTAGAAAGACATTTTTTAAAGAAAAACTATTTAATCAGTTAAAAAAATGGGTAATAAAACGTTAATTATATTTAAATGTTCTTGTAATGTCTCTAAAACGAATTTATTTCGAAGATTTAAATATTTTGATAAAGTTTATTTAGTTCCTATAGAATAAATGTTTAACGAAGATGGGCATAGACAGTGTTTCTTTTCAAAAAAATTTTAGATATTTTTTTA
>JAPMOQ010041366.1:271233-299455 GCA_026543055.1 Argiope trifasciata
AATAATTCATAAAAATTGAATAGTAATAAGTTCATTCACAATAATAACAAGTCAATAATAAGTTCATAATAACTTATAACAAGTTCGCGAGAAAGAAGAATTTTTATCAGAAATAAACCAGAAGAAGGAAATTCTATTTTAATCTAAATAATCTCTACATTTTGTAATAAAAGAACATCTTTGATGAAATTTATTCAATTTTTTTCTCCATATTTATAGATAATACTACTTTTAACTGTTTGAATTATCAGACAATGTTTCATTTAAAAAGACAGTCAGAATGAATTTAAACACAATTTACTGTTTACTAGCCGATTTTGGCGACCAGCTGGTTCGCCAAGAGTAATGCGTTCTAAAATTTTCAAAAAAAATACTTATGTGTCTTGCTCTCTTTATAATTTCTCTGCGAGATTTACTTAAACATAGAAAGTCACGTATTATAGAAGCCTTGCGATTATTTGTTCATTGCTCTATTAAATCGGGATTTCAATGCATATCCTGTCTCAATTCAATCAAGTTTACCGTAAATAAGGAAGATTTTTTGATTTAATTATTTAGATATTGCAAACGATTTTAAAAACCTTTTCTTTGCATTTATTTTTTTAGAAAATACCACATTTTTTTATTTCATCGAATCACGTGCTAAAAGTTCCATTTCTTTCGATTTAATTTGCGATGGTAGTTTTTTTTTAGAATTTGAACTTTCGTCATTGTTTTATTTTATTTTATTCAGTCATGTGCTAAAAAAAGCGTGGATAAAATATTACTTTAAAAACTCGTTAAAAATAGAAGCTTCAGTTATACATTAAAACACTGATAACATTAGAAAGCTAATTTTTTAAAATCTTTAAATAGATGTAAAAATCATGTTTGGGTGATCATATTTTCGGAAGTTATAGCGAAAAAACGTCGAAATCTCGCTTAATTTTTAATTAATTCAAATTCTAATAAAGAATTCGAAAAAAGGGCTCCCAGGTGCACATTCCCAAGCTCCAAGGTATACATGTACCAAATTTGGTAGCTGTAGATCCAACGGTCTGGCCTGTAGAGCGCCAACACACACAAACACACACATATTGAGCTTTATTATAAGTATAGATATAGATATTAATAACAACACGAGCAATATATATTACATAAACTATTAGCCTACATCTATACGCTATTAAACAGCTATTCAAAACTGCTGAAGGTGAGATCTTTAAAGAGATATCTCCGGTTTTTCATCACCTGAAATAGCCTCGGATTCTCTTTTCATTCAATTTTCACGAAGAAAAACCTCCGAAGAGCTTGTATTTTACTCACGTATTAAACGCTTGTCTTTTATTCATTTTTATTAGACGGTTCCTTCCTGAAATCTGTCGTATTTACTCACGCCCGAAGAGTCTGTAATGAAAAAAAGGAACGAGGCACTTGAATGAGGTTGGCAAATTGCTTCGTTTTATCAAACATTTCGGGCAAGATATATTGGACCAAAAATTCTATATTTAGTAACATTCTCTAATATGATATATAATAATAAATCAATTATAAGAATTTTTTAATCCATATATTAATTTAATTGATGTAAAAATTTCCAAATTTTTTAACAGAAATATCTTTACATTTCTTTTAAGCGAATTTAATATGTCCTAGAGGTAGCGTGTCTTCCCCGTGATCTGGGCGTTCTGGGGTTCGAGTCCCGGTTCAGGCATGGTTGTTCTTTATTCTATCAGTCAGTTGTATGACTGTGCGCCCCTGTAGAAAGGGGCTGTGCAATCGAATGTGTGTGTCATCTTCCTTTGAGCTAGAAGTCAGCCTTCTGCCCTCTGGGTGCTCAGGGGTCTTTACCCTCAGAAGCTACTGCACCCCCTTTCTGTGGGGACACGACATTATCATCATCAATATGTCTTAGGGAATTATTTTCGTTGAATAAAGAAAATTATGCTTTAGGTGACTTCCTGTGCTTGACTGCAAATAAACAGTTAATTTTACTTATGAAAATTTTATTTGTTGGTACCTGAGATTGCACCCCCCCCCCTTTGCTCACGAGCAAGAGGATGTTTGTCCCATATGGTTCTAAGTGTACCAGGCCCGATTACATGACGGTGTTTCGGTGGAATAGGGTCTGAAACCCTCCTTTTTCGTGGCCAATGCCTTATCATCAGACCAACGCGACCCTAAAATAAATTATGGGAGAAAGAACCAAGTACTTATGAACTATACACCAAATTCCACTTCGTAAACCTTGATTTTAATAAAATATAGGTATCAATGGAAATTAATCAATTCAGCAAGTATTAATGGAGATCATAGAGTATTTTTTTAGTTTAGAACCCTGATGAAATTATGGAAGAAATTTAAGCCAAATTCCACTTTTTAAAATATGATGTGAACGTTAAAATGCGTGAAATTAACGTATAAACATTGTTAGCTAAAAATTTATAAAAATGCAAAATATAATTTTTTTTTATTATTGAGATCTAATGATTGGAGCTTAAAATAATTGTCAAAACACATCTAAAGCACCATCAAAATTGTTCCATCTTCTAGTATACTTATGATCATATATGGATAATTTTAACAATCATATATGATCAGTATTCAGTATTGAGACATCCGACTACATTCGAAGGGAAAATCTTGAAAAATGTGATTTTTCAAAAACTATTTTTGGTTTTTAGATGTATTGTCAATAATAAACACTATAAATACAAATCAGTTATTTGAAAATATAATATATTTTGAGAGATGGGGAAAATATGAAGTCAATTTTAATGAAACTGAACCCAAACGATTGACACTCTACACAAGATTGTAGTACAGCAATAGAATTTTTCTTTGTTCAGTTAAAGAATACAATGATGAATGAAATGAACCAACATCTAAAAAATATTTTGAGATGCAAAGAAGTTGCGGGTTAAAAAATGTGCATATATGCTTTTAACATATTAGCTTAATTTTTCTAAAAACACCTATAAATGAAAAAAATATTTCTCTAACAATAAAACGTTTGGTTCATTTCATCGCCTATATTATTTAAAATACACGCAGAGATTTTTATGTAAATACCTCTATTAGTTTTGGGGATATGTTAATAGTAGAGAGTTTTAAAAAATTATTTTATAGTATTGAAGTTAAAGACAAAATTTAGCTGAATAAATATGCGATCCTGGATAGGACAGGCTTTTCTACTCTTTGAAAAGCTAAACTGTTTTGGGAAGAGAAAAGTCTAAACTACAAAAAATAATAAGAAATTTTTTAAAAATTGCCAATGCTGTCGATAACCAGTGTTTATAACGTAGTCGGATACCTTAATTAATCAATTTAAAACATTTTAGTTGAAAGAAAGGGACAAAGGGAAAGTTCATCTAATGACCTCAACTGTCGATGTTACTTATGTCAATTTTACAAGCCCGCTGACAGAAAGTTGTCAGTCATTTGAGCCTAAGTTAGAGTCCCTTGTTTTACAGAACAAAAATATGATTCAGTGGCATAAACAGTTTTTTTAAATTTGTAGTCAAATGTTCATAAGATGAAAAATATTCAGTTCAATATGATATGGACGACACATCACCCTTGCCTTTTTTCTACTGCGTGCAATTTTCAATTTAAAAGAAATTTTGAAATTTCAACTGTATTTATTTTAAGGTACCCGAATACGTTGAAAACACTGGTTGACGCCTAGAGTAGATAATTTATTTTTTTCATTGTTATTTCTTGTAGTTCAGAATTTCCTCTTTACAAAACACTTTATTTTTCCTAAGAAATTTTTCCTATGATCTATCAACCATAGTGATTTTAAGCAAAATATATTTTTTGGTTAAAATTTGTCTTTAACTTCAGTTTTAATGTTCATGAAAATTCTTCACCATTAACATGATATCTCAAAAAACTAATAGAGGCATTTACATAAAAATTCCAGCGTGTGTTTGAAGTAATAGGGGCGATAAAATGAGCCAAAGGTTTTATTGTCTTCATAATACTTTTTCATTTATAGGTATTTTTAGAAAAATTAAGTAGTGAATTTCTGAAAAAATGCATATATGGTCATATTTTTACTCATAACTTCTTTGCATATCAAAATCCTTCTTTTATTTGGTTCATTTGGTTCATCATTATATTCTTTAACTTGAGCTCAAAGAAAAATAGAATTGTTGCATTACCATTTTGTGTAGAATGTTAACCGTTTTGATGTAATTTCATTAAAATATACTACAAAATTTTCCGATTTCTTAAAATATATTACATTTTCATATAATTGTTTTTGTATTTATAGTGTTTACAGTTGACAATACATCTAAAAATCATAAATGGTTTTTAAAAGATGCAATTTTTAAAAAAAAATTTCCTTCAGACGTATTCGGATACCTTAAATATAAATTAAAAATCAGCAGCATTATGACAGAAAAAAATAATTTTTTTAATAAAAGCATAAATATATAAGAAAAAATATAATGAAAAATAGCATTGAAATATACCAGGAAATGCACCCGTTTATGATTTTTAGAAAGATAAACGGAGTAATCATAAGACTTTGAATATTTTTTATAACTCTTCAGCAACGTATCCATCTCTCATTGTAAGGCAGGCATACATTCGATTATACACAGTCTTGTCCAGATTACATCGGAGAAATGAAGATTCGTTCGCTCTGCCACTTGTCCTCAAAGTGCACTCCATTCATGTTCTACGGAATGAAGGCGGGAGAATACGTCGGCCATTCCATTCGATAAATCACTTCACTTTCAAGAATGCTGTCAAAATAAGCCGCTGGATGACAGCGGGCTTTATCATTAAACCATTTCAAACTGTTCCACGAAACTCAAGCATAATATCCTACAAATGTAGTTGTGTGCATTATTTTGTCTATTTCAATATCCTAAAGGAGTGTGTACCAATTTACATTAGATATTTACAGAGTGTAAACCATTATTTTTTGGATGTTGCTCTACATTTTAAATTGCTGATGAATAGACTGATCTTACCGTATTTAACCAAATATTGATATTAATATAAAGATAATTAATATTATTAATATGTGGTAACATCTTAATAAGCTGGTAACAGCCTCTAAACATCGGTGATCACTTTTGTATAATGGATAAGTTACTCGGCTGAAAAATCAGAAGATCGTGAGTTTGATCCTTGGCGGAATTCAGCCTACACAGTGGCACAATTCCGCCAACACCTACGCCAAACCAAATATTAACCAAATATTGATATTAAGGTATCCGACTATGTTAAACACACTGGTTATCTATCACATTGGCGAATTTGTTTTTCATTGTTATTTCTTGTAGGTCGGATTTTCCTCTTTCCAAAACAGCTTATCTTTTCTAAGAAAAGGAAGGCCTGGACTATTATCCAGGGTCACAGATTTTTTTAGCTAAAATTTGTCTTTCACTTCAGTTTCTACAAGACTTTAGTTTTCGTAAAAATTCTGCACAATTAACAAAATATTTTAAAGAGTAATAGAGGTATTTACGTAAATATTTCAGCGTGTGTTTTAAATGATATGATCGATGAAATGAACCAAAAGTTTTATTGTAAGTAAGATACGTTTTAATCTCTAGGTATTTTTAGAAAAAGTAAGGTATAAATTTATATAAAAATGCATATATATGTATATTTTTAACATCACTTCTTTGCATCTCAGAATCTTTCTTAGATTTTGGTTCATGCCATTCCTCATTATAGTCCAATAACTTGTGCAGAAAGAAAAATAGGATTGCTGCATTACCATTTTGAGTGGAGAGATAACCGTTTTGGTTAAATTCCGTTAAAATTTACAACAAATTTTCCTGCTTTTCAAAGTATATTATATTTATAAATAATTTTATAGTATTTATAGTATTTTGTACCCTAATTGACAATACATCTAAAAATCATAGTTTTTAAAAAATCCAATTAAAAAAAAATTCCTTAGAACGTAGTCAGATATCTTAATATAAAGATAATTATTAATATGAGGGGACATCTTAATAAGTCAGTAACAGTCACTAAATATTGGTGATCAGTTTTGTATAGGGAATATGTACGCGGCTGCAAATCGGAAGATGGCGAGTTCGATGCTTGGCGGAATTCAACCTACACAGTGGCACGATTCCACCAACACTTCCGCCAAAAATGTAACAAAGAGACAAATAAGTCAAGGTTCTAAGGTGTGATTTCTTATCATACTTTCAATAAAATATGGATAAAAAAATTCTGTCTGTAGGTTTTGTACTTTCGCTATGCACGTAAATTCGAAAATAGAATGAAATAAATAAATGAAATTTTAAGGTAGTGATTTCAACTAGAATTAACAATGGAATACCTGCGACTCACCATTCTGAATCTGCTCCCTCTTCGTAATATGCATATGATCATAAGTGACTAACTTTTGCAGTCTGTTAAACAAATTTTAGTTGAAAAAAGGTAAAACATGAAAAAAGATTTTCGAAATAAAATCGCCTAGAGCAGTCTAAATTTTCAAGCATATTCTCTAGTCAAGCTGAAGGTATCCGACTACGTTAAAAACACGGGTTATCGACCACATTGGCAAATTTTTATTGTTATTTTTATTTCTTGTAGTTCAGACTTTTCTCTTTCAAAAACAGTTTATCTTTTCTAGGAAAAGGAAGGCCTTACCTATTATAAAGAGAAATTTTAAACAAATCATATATTCCATTATTAAAATTTGTCGTTCACTTCGATTTTCTCAAAGTTTAAGTTTTCCTAGAAATTCTCCCCCGTAACATGTTATCTCAAAAACTAAAAGAGGTATTTACACAAAAATTGAAGCGCGTGTTTTAAATGATTAGGGCGATGAAATGAACAAAAAGTTTTATTGTTAGCGAAATACTTTCTTCATTTATGGGTGATTTCAGAAAAATTAAATTACGAATTGATGGAAAAAATACATATATACGTATTTTCATACCCATAACTAATTTGCATCTCACAATTTTCCTTAGATTTTGGTTCATTTCGTTCATCTTTATATTCTATAACTTGTGTGCAAAGAAACATTGGATTGCTGCATCACAGTTTAGTGTAGAGTGTTAACAGTTTTGTTTAAATGCAATTAAAATATACTAGTTATTTTTATATTTTTCAAAATAAATTATATTTTCAACTTTTTTTTTGTATATATAGTGTTTATAATTGACAATACCTCTAAAAACCAAAAATAAATTTTAACATACATCTTATAAAAAAACATTATCTAAAAACCATAAAAAAATGTTAAAAAATAAAATTTTTCAAGAAATTTTCTATGAACGTAATCAGTAACCTTAACTTATTGTCAAAACAATGTAGGTCATGGATAAGGACAGGAATGCCTTGCATGGCATTTGTGAATGATAGATACTACGCATACATCCTTGTCAAGAATGAATCATTTTTACTGAACCTATTGTAGGTGAGAATATGTAATTTGGTTTCCTATTTTGCCGACTGATTAAAATTGAAATTACAACAAGGAACTGTCGGTCAGGAATGCCTTGCATGGCATTGCTGAATGGAAGTTACTTAGCATACATAATTGTCACGGCTTAATCATTTTTACTGAAATTATCATAGCCTAGAATATGTAGCTTGGTCGCCTTTTCTGCCGACTTATTGAAATTTAAATTAATACAAGGAACTGTAAGTAAGGAATGCCTTGCTTGGCATTGGTGAATGGTAGTTACTAAGCAAACCTAGTAGTCCGAAATTATTTATTTTTTCTGAATCTGTTGTAGTCAAGTATATGTTGATTGAATGCTTTTTTTGCCTATTTCTTGAAATTGAAATTACAGCATGGAATTGTAGGTCAGGAATGCCTTGCTTGGCATTGGTTAATGTTAGTTACTAAGCATACATGGAAGTCACCAATTAATCATTATTCTGAACTTATTGTGGAAGAGAATATGTAGTTTGTTTTACTTTTTTGACGACTGATTGAAATTGAAATTACAACATGGAACTGTAGGTCAGAAATGAATTGCTTGACATTTGGGAATGATAGTTACAAAAACATACATCCTTGTCAAGAAATAATCATTTTTACTAAATCTGTTGTAGTCCTGAATAAAACACGTTGCCATTTTTGCGAACCGATTGAAGTCGAAATTACATTAAGGAACTATTGTTCAGGAATACCTTGCATGGCATTGGTGAATAAGAGTTACTAAACAAACATCCTTGTCACGAAATAATTATTTTTACTAAATCTGTTGTAGTCCAGAATAAAACAGGTCGCCGTTTTTGCGGATAGATTGAAGTCGAAATTACAACAAGGAAATCTAGGTCAGGAATGAATTGCAGGGCATTGGTGAATGATAATTACGAAACATAGATCCTTGTCACTAATTAATCCTTTTTATTGAATCTATTGTAATCAAAAATATGTAGTTTTGTCGAATCTTTTGTCGACAGATTGACATCGGAATGACAACAAGGAACTGTTGTTCAGGAATGAGTTGCATGGCATTGGTAAATGACAGTTACTAAATATACATTTTTGTCACGAATTAATCATTTTTATTGAACTTATCATAGCCGAGAATACATAATTTCGTCACTTTTTGAGCCGACAGATTGAAATCGAAATTGCAACAAGGAACTGTAGGTTAGGAATGCCTTGCATGGCTGTGTTGGATGATAGTTACTCAACATACATCCTTGTCACGAATTAATCATTTTTACTGTACTTATTATAGCCGATAATAAATAATTTCGTCACTTTTTGAGCCAACTGATTGAAATCGAAACTACATCAAGGAACTTTAGGTCAGGAATGCCTTGCATGACATTAGTGAATGTTAGTTACTAAACATACATCGTTGTCAGGAATAAAGCATTTTTACTAAATATGTTTTAGTCCAGAATACAACAAGGTCGCGGGTTTTACAAAATGATTGAAGCCGAATTTAAAACAAGAAAGTGTTGTTCAGGAATGAGTTTCATGGCATTAGTGAATGATAGTTACTAAACATACATGCTTGTGAAGTATTAATCATTTTTACTGATCCTATTATAGCCCAGAATATATAATTTTGTTACTTTCTCGGTCGTCGGATTTAAATCGAAATTGCAACAAGGAACTGTTGTTCGGGAATGCCTTGCATGGCATTGTTGAATAATAGTTACTAAACATACATTCTTGTCACGAATTAGTCAATTTTACTGAAGCTATTATAGCCAAGAATATATTATTTCTTCACTTTTTCAGCCGACTGATTAAAATCGAAATTACAACAAGGAACTGTAGGTCAGAAATGAATTGCATGGCATTGGTGAATTATAGTTACTAAACATACATCTTTGTCAAGAATTAATCCTTTTTACTGAATCTATTGCAGTCGAGAATATGTAGTTTTGTCTACTCTTTTGTCGAAAAATTGACATCGGAATTACAACAAGGAACTGTTGGTCTTAAAGCCTTGCATGGCATTCGTGAATGATAGTTACTAAACATACATCCTTGTCATGAATTAATCATTGTTACTGAACCTATTATAGCCGAAAATACATAATTTCATCACTTTTTCGGCCTACTGATTGAAATCGAAATTACAACAAGGAACTGTTGGTCATAAATGCCTTGCATGGCATTGGTGAATGATAGTGACTAAACATGCATCCTTGTCAAAAATTAATCATTTATACTGAATCTATTATAGCCTAGAATATATAATTTCGTCACTTTTTCAGCCGAGTGATTAAAATTGAAATTACAACAAGAAACTGTAGGTCATAAATGCCATGCATGTCATTGGTTAATGATAGTTACAAAACATACATCCTTGTCACGAATTTATCAATTTCAGTGAATCCATTGTTGTAGAGAATATGTAGTTTTGTCGACTTTTTTGTCAATTGATTAACATCGAAATTACAAGAAGGAACAGCAGGAATGGAATGCCATGCATGGCATTGGTGAATGATAATTACTAAATATACATTTTTGTCACGAATTAATCATTTTTACTGAACTTATTATAGCCAAGATTATATAATTTCGTCGCTTTTTCGGCCGACTGATTGAAATCTTAATTAGAACAAGGAACTTTATGTCAGGAATAACCTGCATGGCATTGGTAAATGATAGTTACTAAACATACATCCTTGTTACGAATTAATCATTTTTACTAAACCTATTATAGCCGAAAATATATAATTTCGTCACTTTTTCGGCCGACGGATTGAAATAGAAATTACAACAAGGAGCTGTTGTTTGGGAATGCCTTGCATGGCATTGGTGAATGATAGTTACTAAAGATACATTCTGGCCACAAATTAATCATTTTTACTGAAGCTATTCTAGCCGAGAATATATAATTTATTCACTTTTTCTTCCGACTGATTGAAATTGAAATTACAAAAAGGAACTGTAGGTCAGGAATGCCCTGCATGGCATTGGTGAAGAATAATAACTAAACATACATCCTTGTCACGAATTAATCACTTTTACTAAATATGTTTTAGCCCAGAATACAACAAGGTCGCGGTTTTTGCGAAATGATTGAAATAGAAATTAAAACAAGGAAGTGTAGGTCAGGAATGCCCTGCATGGCAATGGTTAATGATTGTTATTAAACATACATCCTTGTCATGAATTAATCTTTTTTACTGAACCTATAATAGCCGAGAATATATAATTTCGTCACTTTTTCGGCCGGCAGATTGAAATCGAAATTACAACAAGGAACTGACGTTCGGGAATGCCTTGCATGGCATTGGTGAATGATAGTTACTAAACATACATCCTTGTCACGAATTAATCATTTTTACTAAATATGTTTTAGCCCAGAATACAACAAGGTCGTGGGTTTTGCGGAATTATTGAAATAGAAATTACAACAAGAACGTGAAGGTCAGGAATGTCCTGCATGGCAATGGTGAATGATAGTTACTAAATATAATTCCTTGTCAAGAATTAATCCTTTTTACTGAATCTATTGTTGCCGAGAAAATATAATTTCGTCGCTTTTTCGTCCCACTGATTGAAATCGAAATTACAAGAAGGAACTGTTGGTCAGGAATGCCTTGCATGGCATTGAATGATAGTTACTAAACATACTTCCATGAAACAATTTAATCATTTTTAATGAACCTATTATAGCCGAGAATATATAATTTCGTCGCTTTTTCGACCGACTGTTTGAAATTGAAATTACAACAAGGAACTGTAGTTATTGTCGCAAGATAACATATTTAATTCCATTAATTTAATTCATCCTTTTACGAGTGTTTATTTTTTCATTCACATAAATTAACTGGGTGAAAGTGGCCATCTCATCTACGTATTTGGTTGCAAATTTCATAAAAATCTATTTATTAGATGCTGAACTATATACTAAATATCATCAACCTTGATCTTTGAGATTTGTAGGTATTGAATTGGCTTATATTCGCCAAAAAAAAAAAAAAATCGCCAATTTTAATGCCTAACCGACGAATTTTCTTATGATGGATTTCGTACAAAAGTTGACTGAAATCTTGAAATTTGGTGATAACTCTACAATACACAATTTCAACAATGAAATTTAAAAAAAAATTCTGTTAATTTTTTCAAAACAGATCAAGAATGTGCTTTTTGCATTAAAGAATGTTTGAACCTCAGACATTCCTCAAAACCTCCGGTTCCGATATTTATATCATTACAATATTTCTCTCTACATCGCATAAGAAAAATTCAAGAAATAAACGAATTGTTAGAATTAAAAAGAAATAAAGCTTCAATATAATGTATCTAATTTCACATGCGACATTAAAAAGTCCATGAATCATTACATCTCTTCTGACTGGCAAAAGACATGGGATTTGCAGATCGAAAATAAATTACATTTTATTAAAAAAGACATTTTTTCTTGGCCTGTTCATCCTATATGTGAGATGGATGTTAAATCGAATCGTCTCTGTATAGAAATACGCGTTTTACCCACAAACACCTAATTTTTGGGGAAAATACGAAGTTGCCAATTTCAATTAACGGTTCATCATATTTTAATTAACTATTCTGTCTTTAATACTTATTAGAAATAGCAATTAGAAATAGCATTTTCATGTTATATCGCTTTTACGCACATGAGTGAATAAACTACAGGGTGATCAGCGAATAAGCCCTGATTTCAAAATTAAATTTCTCTACAAAAAAGATCGATAGAATTATGCAGTAAACTGTACGTTTAGTAGTAAAACTGTAAAACAAAATCCGTAAACAAAACTTTAAACTACTGTACAAAAGTTTAGAAAATTTAATTACGAAAATCGTTAACAGATGGTGATCTCATCACAATGCCCATATAAGCTCTCAGTGTGACGTCAAAAAGGAAAAATGACTCCCGATCTGACTCCTTGTGACTTCTTTCTGTAGGGAGCATCGAAAGACACTGTCTATAGAAACAATCCCGCCAATCTAGTTGAGCTTGAATCGTTGATGGGTGTTGCATGAGATTCCATTTCCGTTCAGTCATTGCAAGACGTGATGTCAAATTTCTTTGTCCGATTACACCACCTCATTGTTTCGAACGGTAAACATTTTGAAAAAAATGTATTTTGATTGCAAAAACCGCATCACTTTATTGTTTTTTTAAAGACGTCTTTCAGAAAATGAGTTTTCGGAGCAGAGCGCCATATGTTTACGATTTTTGTAACTAAAGTTTCTAAGTTTTGCACAGCATTTTTACAGTTTTGCTAATAAACGTGCACTTTACCGCATAATTCTATCGATCTTTTTTGTAGAGATATTTAATTTTGAAATCAGGGCTTATTCGCTAATCACCCTGTATATATAGTTAATCCAAGAATGATTCGATTCAAAATATTACATGATTTATAATTTTTCGGTTAATTTTATAAAGTGAAATGCCTCCTACTAGCTTTCTAATATTTTGTATTATCATATTCGAGTTTAGTTTAGTTTAGTTTAGTTATATTAACGTCCCGTTTAAAGCAACACGAGGGCTATTTGGGGACGGACCTCGTCATTTTGAACCACGGTCAGATGACGAGGACGACACCTGAACTGGCACCCCCCTCTCCACACCACGCCACACCAGCGGGAGGACATTTGGCCTGACAGATTTAACGTGCAACAGACCCCCTCACACGACGGTTCTTCGGTGGAATCGAGTCTCGAACCTGAAACCCTCCGGTTCCGAAGCCGAGACCTTACCACCAGGCCACCGAGTTACAAAAACTACGTATTAACTACCTTCCTAATATCAAATTACTAAACTAAATATTTCATTCCAATATTTCCCAAACCATATTGTTACGGAAATCGCTGATAGGTGTAGGTACGTCAGAAATCCAAAATATTCCACAACAAATAATTACACTTTATTCCCTAAGGAAACTCGACGTTCAGGTAAGAAAATAGGGTCGAAAGCAGCTACAGAATTTGCAGAAATCAATAATGCAAGTAAACAGCAATTATTTAAATAATCACGAAGCACAATATATATCCTGTCTGCTACAAAGCTATCGCTATGTAATCCAAAAAAATTCTCTTGGCTGACTTATTTTAGACCACTAGAGCATTTTTCTAAAATATATACAATTTTCTAGAAGAATATCTTTATTCGGAGTCTTAATAGAGTTATCATTGTAATTCTTCTATTTTCGAGAACCTTTTTTTTTTCAACATTTTTCACCACTATGAAATCTGCAGCAAAAATTTGAAAAACTGTTCTCCTTTAGAGCTAGATCAATTGTGCTAGAAAGCGACATAGCAAATACATAACATGATTTTAAAAGAATGAAATTTCTAACAGTGATTCTTAAATTTTGATGAAATGCATGGAGAAGACAATAAGGATTCAAATACAGAATATAGTGCAAAGGATACTGCAGATCCGCGTCAACATCTTTGTATGAACAATGAATAGAATAAACAATCGCAAAAAGTAGTAATACTGTTATTTTGATTTGTTGTTCAATAAAATGCACAGTCCTTTAGTGATAAACGATGACTTTTAAACACGAAAATGACAAATGCACAGCCGAGATCAACACACAACAGTTCACTACAATAAAAACAGTAGTCCATAAGTATCAATCGGTAACAATACCATCCACCCTGAAAGCGACCAGACAGAATTCTGCAGGAAAAGCTTCATTCTACGGCCTCTCCAAACGTCAGAAATTCTCCACTGTCTCCTCGCTTTAGCTACATTCAACTGTAGTCTCTCTAGTTCTCAACTGGCCAAGCAACACACGACACGATGCTGGCTCTACAATAAACTGCAGGATAAGTCACACAAGTCAATTTGGCAATCGCTTGAGTAGACTCTTTATACGTTAGATATCGGCTTGAGACATGGGAGATTTCCTGCATATTTCGAAAGATTTGGAAGAACGCAGGAAAATAAGTGCATTTGTGGAGAAATGGGTCTATGCTTTCAAAATCATGTAAAGGCGACTACTCAAAAATGAATGATACAAATGTATCAAATTTGACTACAAATATAGTTTTGTGTCAAATTTTAGTTTTAAATCAGTTGAAATACATCTAAAGCACAAACTCAATTTTCGGATACTATTGACCGCATGCCAGGAATCAATCGCCTAAAATCTTTGGAACACCAGATAAATTCGATAAAGATGCTAAAAGTTTAAGACAAAGGTCAATTTTGCAACTATGGTATGCCGATGCAATGCAGGGCGTTCTCTAAAATACCATCCACTTATAAACCAAATAATAACTGGATATGGGAGATTTCTTGCATATTTCCAAAGATTTGGAAGAACGCAAATATAATAAATGCATTACTGTTTACCACTATTTAATGGAATGTATGGAGATCCCAGGGTGAAGGAAGGACCTGAAGATTGTCAATAACTATTTAATATAGTACTGATGGTACCAAGTAATCTCAAAACCCTGACGGATATGATGTTAATGATTGATGATTTCATTCCAACTGTTTGAGAGAGTGCAGATGGGGAGAAAGAGAGCTATTTACTACCCCGAAAGGAATGTCAGTTTGACTGTTCGGTCAATTTCAAGTTCGACACTACTTATTCAGCAGTCGACCACAACAAATCCTGTCGATGCTGCTGCGTTCCGTGGTGGAGGGGTGGTCGGCAAGAAGAAGACCTCAAATTATTCAAGATTATTCTTCTTATTTTATTCATACATCAACCCTTGTATCTTTTTCACAAAAGTTAATAATAAGTAAACCGGAAAATCTTAATCTATTTTTTATGTAGTAACACTTGGTGCAATTTTCCAGTTTTGTGAATTTTGTTTTTAAGTATCTTGTTTATTTAAAACAACTTTCTTCTTCTTCCGTTTCAGCATTTTTTTGAATTTCTTTCTAATTCTCCAACAGATTAATATTTAATAAAAGATGAAAAACACGTGGGAACTTGCAGAAAAGGGGGGGGGGGGCGTATGGAAATTTAAGGATAATAAATTTCCATACCTTCCCTCCCCCCTCAATGCTGTTCCATCCAATCTTCATCAATGTTCTTCCAACGAAGGATTAAAGAATTAAGGTATTCGACTACGTTCAAAGGAAAGTTTTTGAAAAATTAGATTTTTCAAAATTATTTATGATTTTAGATGTATTGTGAGTTATAAACACTATGAATATAAAAAAGCCTATGAAAACATAATACATTTTGAGAACTAGGAAAATGTGTATTTAATTTTAATGAATTTTAACCAAAATGGTTAACACTCTACATAGAATGGTTATGCAGCAATCCCATTTTTCTTTGAACACAAGTTATAGAATATAATGATGAATAAAATGAACCAAAATGTAAGAATCACTTACAGATGCAATGAAGTGATGGGTAAAAATATACGTATATATGCATTTTCCCCATAAATACACAGTTTAATTTTTCTAAAAGCACCTATAAGTGAAAAAGTATTTCACCAACAATAAAACTTTTGGTTCATTTCATTGCCCATATTGTTTAAAACACTCAATGGAATTTTCATGTAAATACCTCTATTAGTTTTTGAAATACCATGTTAACGGTGGAGAATTATTATGAAAACTAAAATTGAAATCAAAGACAAGTTTTAACTGAAAAATACGTTTTGTTTTAAATTCCCTTAGATTACAGGTCAGGCCTTCCTTTTCCTAGAAAAAATAAATTCTTTCTGAAAGCGGAAAGTCTGAGCTACAAGAAATAACAATTAAAAATTATTTACCATTGTGCTACAAAACCAGTGTTTTTAACATATGCGGATATCTTAACTGTTTTAAAAGTATGTTAGACGGGTTTACATTTTAACAAGTGTCCCAAATTATTATTTTTTTAATCTTTTCCAGCATAAATCTTGTTTTAAATTTAATATTAAGAAATCTAGTAACTTGTAACAGTATAAATTTATATTATAGTGGCATGGTTTTGATCTCTCTAATGTGAAATATATAAAGAAAAAATATAGAATTGTCAAAAAAAAAATATCGAAGAATTTTTACATTTCAAACTTACCTGACACTAAAAGAGACAATTCTAATTTTTTCGTTTATGGGATTTATTAATTTTAATAACTTAAGTCTGATTAATGAGCATCGATAGAGTATAGATATAATATTGATAAAAGAATTCAAATAAACAATAGTTTTCATTATTGAACATTTATCATCCCCAAATTTTCTGTAGTACTATAATATCGATTAAATTTAATATTTAGTCTTTGCTAAAGGAAGGAAAACAGTCTTTTGAAGCTCTCCCAACAAAAATTGTATTTCAGAACTTTAATGAAAACTTATAGAAAAAAAAGTTACATTTAAATTTTTGTTTTCAATGAGGCAGAAAATGTGTTTCTTCTGTTTCCAAAGGTTCAGAAAATACACTCAGGTTCCAAAATTTCAAATGTCTTGTTCATTCTCCAAAGGTGCAGAAAACGCACCCAAGTTCCAAAATTTCAAATGTCTTGTTCAGTCTCTAAAGGTTCAGAAAATGCACCCAGGTTCCAAAATTTCAAATGTCTTCCTCAGTCTCTAAAGGTTCAGAAAACGCACCCAGGTTCCAAAATTTCAAATGTCTTGTTCAGTCTCTAAAGGTTCAGAAAACGCACCCAGGTTCCAAAATTTCAAATGTCTTGTTCAGTCTCTAAAGGTTCAGAAAACGCACCCAGGTCCCAAAATTTCAAATGTCTTGCTCAGTCTCTAAAGGTTCAGAAAACGCATCCAGGTTCCAAAATTTCAAATGTTCAGTCTAAAGATTCAGAAAACGCACCCAGGTTTCAAAATTTCAAATGTCTTGCTCAGTTTCCAAAATTTTAGTAGATCCGCTCAGTTTTCAAAAGTCCAGATGATCCGTTCAGTTTTCAAAAGTTCAGAAGAACCGTTCAGTATTCAAACGTTCAGGAGATGAATTCAGTTTACAAAAGTTCAAACTGCTCTAATAAGCATCGAAACAAATTTCCATGAAATTTAATGAAGCAACTCTCAGTTACTATGAACGGATCATTTTTCCTTTGGTTCATCTACAATGTTTGTCTTATTATTTCTTAATAATGAAATTTCAGATTTAATTAAAAACATGTTTATATATATACGAAAGTATTCAACAACTGGAATGCATCAAAAATTGCGTATAACATATGTATAAATATCGAAATATAAATACTGCATTGAATATGTGCTGTAACATCTGTTTGGCAATGTGGAATCATGTTGTTTCAAGGTATTTTATTTAAAATACGTTATAGCAACTACCTTTTTAGAGCAGTTTGGATCTATCTTGTGGATCTTAGTTTTCAACAAAGTCGAAAACGCATTATGTTTTCAAAAGATCTGAAAATTTAGTTCAGTTTCCAAAGATTCAGAATATCCGATTCAGTTTTCAAACGTTCCAAAGATGAGTTAAGTTTACGAAAATTCTAACGCCTCTAATAAGCAGCGAAATAATTTTCCACCAAGTATAATGGAGCAACTCACTGGTACCATGAAAGATTCATTTTTCCTTTGGTGTATCCACGATGTTCGTCTTATTATTTCCTAATAATGGAATTTCAGATTTAATTAAAAATATGTTTATATATATACGACAGGATTCAACAACTGGAATGCATTGAAAATCGCTTATAGCATATGTATAAATATCGAAATACAAATACTCTGTTCAATATGTATCATAACATCTGTTTGGCAATGTGGAATCATGTTGCTTCAAAATATTTTATTTAAAATACGTTGTAACAACTACATTTTTAGAGCTTTGATCAGAACATTAATAAATTAGCGAGCATATATATATATGCTTTAATTTGTTTCAGTGCTATTGATTCATTTAAAATGTGTTACAAAATGTTTATTTTAACGAACGAGCATTCATTTCTCGCAGGTGGAATTAAAAGGTTATTTACACTTAAAAGTGCGAAATCACTCGGAACATTTTCCTCGCTTAATTTACCCAATTCATTCGAAGCGCCCCTGAGAGAAAAATTCAATCTATTTAAAGGAAATGTAAAGGTAGTTCTATTTAATTATTAAGAGTTACAAATTATTTGGAAATGAAACAAATTTATACATTCAAAGCTGAAACTGATTTATTTTTAAACTGAGGCACTTGTTAAAGTTTATTTCAGAGTATTTTTTAGGAAAATCTGATCGAAAAATTAGCAAGTAAATGTTATACCAAAATTAAAGCAAAGTTTGAATTTGCCACCATTCGTACATTAAAGCGTTAGAAACTTTTTTTTTTTTTACTATTATAGCAGTAAAGCGTTTGTAACCCTGTTAAAAAAACCAATTGATAGCTGTAAATTTAGAGTTAGTAAAAGTGGAGCCTTAAGCAATCGAACGACTGTCAACTCAAGATTCGGATTAAATTTAAAAAATGCCCTTTTTCCCCCTCAAATTGCTGCATTTTCATAGAATCGTAAAGTACAAGGGACAGGGTTATGTATGGAATAAAACAATTATCTATTTTAGTAGAGAAAAGTATTTAAAGTGTCCTAATAATGTTAAAAGGCATTGTCTAATTAGATCAAATGGAATTTAAATAATATGAAAATATCGCGTAGTACAATCTAAATTATTTATGCTCACTTAAATTGACTGATTTGTTGGCACATACACATTTCTATCGAAATCTTCAATGACAATTTTGCACAAATGTAGCTGCATTTCGTTGATGCAGAGTTGAATTTATTTCTTCAGTGTCCGAGGGCTTGTAGGCTTGTTGGCATAAACCTTTAACTTTAAGTAGCTCTGTTCAGTACTTTGCCATCAACGCGCTAAGTTGGCGGACACTCATTCTAGGGTTGCTCCTTTTTAGTATTGCTCGGGTCATGACCCGGCAGAACGAGATTTGAACTTGAACGCGATACATACCGTTGATAGAGGGGTGACTCCATGCCCCTTCTCATAGTAATACACTGCATAGTATAGAAGCATCGTTTCATCTTTTTAGTTACACCACAATTTCTTTATTTATTTGAATTAGTTACACAGCAAATTTATAGTTCATTTCTCATCATCAAGTGTAGAGCCATCACCGGTGTACACAACAAGCTCCATAAAAAATAACCCAATGGTCTTAGATCGGCAACTTAGGAGGTTAATTCTTAAATTTTCAAGGACCGCGGTGGCCTGGTGGTAAGATCTCGGAACCGAAGGGTTTCAGGTTCGAGCCTCGATTCCACCAAAGAACCATCGTGTGAGGGGGTCTCTTGCACGTTAAATCTGTCAGGCCAAACGTCCTCCCGCTGGTGTGGTGTGAAGAGGGGGTACCAGTTCAGGTGTCGTCCTCGTCATCTGATCATGGTTCAAAATGACGAGGTCCATCCAGAAATAACCCTCGTGTTGCTTTACAACGGGACGTTAATATATCTAAAACTAAACTAAACACTTAAATTTTCGAACTGTGACCTCCAGTCTTTCATCATTTTTGAAATACTGCTTCAACTATGAAAACTGGTTGTTCTATCGTGTAACATTATCTTTTTACTAACCCTAAGCTATCGTCAATCAAATTGTTTTTAATGGGGTTGCCAATACTTTACTTCACGAATAGTGGCATATTTAAATCTTGGAAGTACCCTTTATTTAAAAAAAAATAGTGGAAAACAACAGGCAATTTGCCAGCCTCCATAAAATGACTTTTTTTTTTTTTTTGCTGAAAATTAGAATGTTGATATACCAAACGACTGATAATAGCAGGTTTCAGGAAGGATGCATTTAATAAACGAGAAAAGTGCCTCAATTTTCTTTAAGAGTAAAATTAATTTCACTCTAAAAAATGTATTTATCTTAGTGAAAAAAAAAATGAAGAATAAGAATTAAAATAGTCGTTTTAAAGAGATGAAAAAAAGATGGGAAATAACAAATTTTTATGTGTCGGTATTTTGAAACTAACGACAGAAATTAAGGAATAGAAAAGTATTTAATAAATGGGGAATGAGGCTCCATATTTATGTGACATCTTTGCATCGCTTTCATTTTTTAAATAGTTGATTGCTTTTAAACATCTTCACTTAATATTTGTTAAAACGAATTTGTTTTATATTATTCAAATAATTATATATAATATGAGCAAAATAATTGAAGCAGAAATTTAATAAAGTCAAAAACATTAATTCGTATCAAAAAAGTAATTTCATGAGATGTGTCTCAAAAAAACCATTTTCTAAACTTTTTGATATTTTAATCATCTTGTTTTATGTAAAGTTAACTGTGATTTCATAATTTTAATATTCAGGTGTAAGAGAGTTTGAAGATATAGATCAAAACTGCAAAAAAAGGGAGATAGAGATACAGAAAGTTTGGATGGGAAAAATAAAATTTTTTACTAAGACTGGTTGTAATTTTAGTCTTTTCGCTGTCTACTGCAAATGAATTTTGCGTTTAAAATTAATTTTCTATTATGGAAATCATGAATCAAATGTTATCACTATAATTTCATAAAAATTAGCTTCCATAAGCTCAAGAAGAATTCTGAAATGCGGAAGTCAGGGTTGCTTTGGAAACGGGATTATTTGACTTCCGCTTAATTTATGCTCATTGTTTTTTTCAACGGTTGCTTTAAAAAAATTTAATTTTTATTGTATTTTTAATTCAGAAAGGTTTCATATTTGGAATATTATAAGACAGCCAATAATTTAACGGAAGGAACTGATTTCATGCTGCCACAATTTCATAAAATATTTTCCTCCATTCCATAAATTGTCATTTTGATGTTCTTGAAATTTTCCTTATTAAAAGAATGGATATATACACAAAGATACATGGTTAGATCTTGTTTTTTTAATAAAACTCTGCATCGTAATCGCATCAATGCACATGCTTTTGAAGAAAGCGTAACTTTTTTTTTATTACTGAATATAATTTAAAATTTAAATGTATAATAAAATAGTGAATAGTTAAAAGAATGGTGATAATAGATCTGAAAAGTGCCTAATTAAAGTTACCACCTTTGAAATTCTTTTTAATATTTTTTGGCACACTGTTACTAATGTGTAGTGTTGCTTCGCTGCGCAGTTAGGCTCTTGGTATGAAAGGTATAGAGATGTAGAAATGGAAATTTACTCCAGCATTGAATGCAGAAACGATGGCTCTAGAGAATATAAGAATTCTGTTTATACCTCTATTGAAACTTGGGAACCTGGAAATCAACTAGTCATTCGATAACTCGTCAAAGAAACTATTGTTTTATTTTATTATTTCAACCACTAATTCATTTACTGAACTTGAATTAATTGTATTTATTCGTCTTAAATTAGTATGATAATATATTTAAGGCATCGGACTACGTTACAAACATTAACTTTCGACCTCGGCGATTTTTTATTTCTTGTAGTTCAGACCTTTCTCTTTCCAAAATAGTTGATCTTTTCTAGGAAAAGGAAGGCCTGGCCCATCATCCAGGGCAGTTTTAAACAAATCATGTTTTTCAGCTAAAATTTGTCTTTAACTTCCTTTGAAATTTTAATTTTCATAAAAATTCCCCACCATTAGCATCATAGCTCATAAACTAATAGAGATATTTAAATAAAAATTTCAGAGGGGGTTTTAAATGCTATCGGCAATGAAATAAACCAAAGGTTTTATTATTGGTACAGTACTTTTCCATTTATAGGTATTTTTATAACAATTAAGTTGTGAATATATGGGGAAAATGCATGTGTACGTATATTTTTACCCATAACTTCTTTGCCTTTCAAAATTTTCTTTAGATGTTGGTTCATTTCATTCATCCTTATATTCTATAACTTGTGTGCAAAGAAAAAAAGGATGATTGCATTACAATTTTGTGTAGAGTGTCAAATGTTTTGGTTCAATTTTACTAAAATTTACTACACATTTTCCTATTGCTTAAAATTGCTTACAACATATGTATAAATATCGAAATACAAATGCTCAATTCAATATGTATTATAACATCTGTTCAGCAATATGCAATCATGTTGTTTAAAGGTATTTTATTTAAAATACATTGTAACAACTACTTTTTTAGAGCTTTGATCAGTGCCTCAATTCAATAAGTGAGCGAGTATAAATGCTTTAATTTGTTTCGGTGCTATTTATTCGTTTAAAATGTGTTATAAAATGTTTATTTTAACGAACGAGCATTCATTTCTCGCAGGTGGAATTAAAAGGTTGTTTACACTTAAATGTGCGAAATCACTCGGAACATTTTCCTCGCTTAATTTACCCAATTCATTCAAAGCGCCCCTGAGAGACAAGTTCAATCTACCTAAAGGAAATGTAACGGTAGTTCTATTTAATTATTAAGAGTTACCAATTATTTGGCAATAAAATAAATTTATACATTTAAAGCTGAAATTTTGGCAAACGATTTATTTTTAAACTAAGGCACTAGTTCAAATCGATTTCCGAGTATATTTTAGAAATCTTTGATTAGATTATTATTTGTCACCATTCGTACATTAAAGTATTAGAAACTTTTTTAATATTTGTGTAATAAAATGTTGGTAGCCTGTTAAAAAGCCATTTGAAAGCTGCTAATTTAGGTTTAGTAAAAGTGGAGCGTTAAGCGATAGAACGACTGTTAACGCAAGATGAGAATTAAATTTTAAAATATACGCTTTTATTTGCTAAATTGTTGCATTTTTTATACAGTCATAAATTACACGGGACAGGGTTATGTATGAAATAACACATAGGGTAGGTGGCATTCATGGCTTTGTTGGCAAACACATATTTCTATCGAAATTTTGCATAAATGTGGCTGAATTTCATTGATACGGTGTTGAATTTTTTCCTTCAATGTCGGCGTGCTTGTAGGCTTGTTGGCATAGACTTTTGAATTTAAGTAGTTACATAAAATGTAACTACTTTCAGACTTTTTCTTTCCGAAATAGTTTGTTTTTTCTTAGAAAACAAAGATCTAACCTATTATTCAGAGGAATTTTAAGCAAAATTTATTTTTCAGCTAAAAGTTGTCTTTAACTTCAATTTTAATTTTCATAAAAATTATCTACCATTAAAATGATATCCCAAAACCCAATAGAGGTATTTACATAATTATTTCAGCGTGTGTTTTAAATAATACGGGCAATGAAATGAACCAAAAGTTTTATTGTTGGTGAAATACGTTTTCTGTTATAAGTGTTTTTAGAAACATTTATTTGCGAACTTATGGAAAAAATGCATATATACGTATAGTTTTACCCGTCACTTCTTTACATCTCAAAATGTCTCTTAGATTTTGGTTCATTTCATTCATCATTATATTCTATAACTTGTGTGCAAAGAAAAATAGGATTGTTGCATAACCATTTTGTGTAGAATGTTAACCGTTTTGGTTTAATTTCACTAAAATTTACCACAAGTTCTCCAATTTCTCAAAATACGTTATATTCTCAAATAATGTTTTTGTATTTATAATGCTTATAATTGATAATGCATCTAAAAACCAAAAATAGTTTTTTAAACAATCAAATTTTCCTTCGAACGTAGTCGGTTACCTTAATTACTTTTATACAGATTCACTTAATTTTTTAAACGAAATTTTTTTCTATAATTTAAATAATTGTACAAAACATGTGTAAAACATTCGAGGCAGGAATTTGTCAAACATTAATTCATATCATGAGAGTAATTTCGTGTGATTTGACAGATAAAAGTTAGCTCTTTAAGCCTTTTAGTAAATACTTATTTTATATATGAAAAGTCTAGTAATTATATTGGTTTTAATATACAGGTGTAAGATATTTTGATATTTTAAATAAAAACTGCGAATAAGAGAATCAAAGAAAAAAAAAGTTTTCTTGTTGAAAAATAAAATTAGGCTGGCTAAAACTTTATTTTTTTCCTTGTCTGTTGCAAATAAATTTTATGTTTGAAATTAATTTTTATGATGCAGATAATGAATCAAAAGCTGTCAGTTTAATTTCGTAAAAATTTATTTTCAAATGAGCGAATAGAATTTGTGAGATGAGCAAGATTATTGTTGCTATAGAAACGGGAAAATATGACGCATTTAATTTATACTCTCTTTTTTCCTCAGTCGTTGCTTTTGCTTTGTTGATTTGTATTGTTTTTTAAATTGAGTTCAAACGGTTTTATGCGATTGTTTGTGAGATCAATTTTATTATGAATACTTAATTTAATTGGTTGGTTGAAACATGTTGAGCATGGGATTTTTGGCAACAGAGGCCTTTCTCCAATTCCAAAAAAGTTCATTTAATAAATGTCGAAAATTTTCAGAGATTGGAGAACAATCTGGAGATGTTGCTTATTAGAAATAGACTTCTGAATAAACTTTTTAAATATTTGATTTAAAATATGTTTGGATCAAAAGAAATTAGTTTACAGTTTTTTGCTTTTAATTATATGGTGTATATTTTCTTAAAATAAAAATAATAAGATTACGATTTTTGAAGTTATTAAATTTTTTACAATTTCAAAACGAATCAAGGGAATGCTATTTCAAAAACCTTTAAATTATGAAATTTGTTCTTACAATATTTTTAGTTAAGGTATCCGACTACGTTGAAAACACTGTTTATAGACCACAATGGCGCATTATTATAATTATAGTTATTTTTTGTAATTTAGACTTTTTTCTTTCCAAAACAGTTTGGTTTTTCTAGGAAAAAAAAGCTGACCTATTATCCCGGGTCACATATTTTTTCAGATAAATGTCCTCTTTGACATCCAATTTCTCAGAACTTTAATATTCATGAAAATTCCCAACCGTTAACATGATATCTCAAAATCTAACAGAGGTATTTACATAAAAATTTCAGAATATGTTTTAAGTAATATGGGCAATGAAATGAACCGAAAGTTGTATTTTTGATGGAAACTTTTTCATTTATAGATGTTTTTAGAAAAATTAAGTTCTGAATTTTTAGGGAGAAAAGGGATATATACATCTATTTATATACATATATACATCCACATATTGTAATATACATATTTCTTTCATGTGTGTCTTGACACAGTGAGAATAATTAATTAAGTAACGTTGGTGTTACAATAAATATTGACTTAGAAAGTTATTTTTATTAAAAATCAATCTCTTAAAATTGTCAGAAGCAATAAATTTGTGAAAAATATTCATGTGTTTATATGTAGTACTGGGTGTGTGTGTATTTAATCCAAGGAAAAATTCTTCTTTACTTTGTCTTGTTTATTTTCACACACACTCACAAATATATACATACAAAAATATGGCCGACGATCACAGATATACAAGGAAACACATAATATGTATATTGAAAAGTGGAAAGTGCCGCTAACAACGAGCGAACAAATTAATACTTTTTGCCGCTAACAGAGAGTGAGAGGGTGCCTGTCTGCACCAGTTACACACCAACACTGGATATTGTTGTTTACAAAAAAAATCTCAAGAGCGCTCCGCTCATTTTCCAAGCATACTTAAGGGCTGGAGCATACTGCGCCACCTATGTTCAGTATTCATTTATACATATGAACAAGTATACAAAGAATAAAAAAGATACAAATAAAATAATTAATGAAATCAAAAATTAAAAATAATAAAATCCCATAAACATCATGTCAGAAGAGTCTAAAGAAAAATGAATTTATTTCAGTTTGCAAAGTTAGTTTTGAAATTTTTTAGTTAGTTTTAAATTTTTTTTTCATTTTTAATTCATTGAATTCAAAAACAATTTGAATTCCAGAGAAAATTCGGCATTCTTCACCCTAACCCTGCAGATTTCTATCAAATTTTGAGTAAAATCTGTTCAGATGAAATTTGTTTGTCCGGCTCTTCGTTTATAAGTTAAAGAGATAATTACAAGACGAGAAAAAGACACAGATAAAATTCGATATACGTATTTAACACTGTAGGAAGTGAATGTTGGCTCAGAATAGAGCCCGGGACCTTTGGATATGAAGGCCAGTAACACAACCACAGGACAAAAGCCTGCTCGTGTCCCGTAGATGTTATCTGGCTTATTAAGATATCACCACAGACTCACCCTTCAGGGAGTTGACGAACGATATACATTGTTGTTGAGTGGTGAGATTTGGTTTGTGGAGTGAGTGGTTGCTGTGTGTAGCTGTTGTGTCTAATGCGCCTTATCCATCTTTGTTTGGCGAGAGGAGAACTTTTTATTCACACCAAGTGTTATGGCGAGCGTGCGTGAATTGTTGCGTCAAGTGAGTCTCAGGACTTTGGTTGAGGGTAGATGGCGCCACGATAGTTTATTTAGTTAAGTTTAATTTTATTAACGTCCCGTTTAAAGCAACAAAAGGGCCATTTTGGGACGGACCTCGTCATTTTGAACCAAGAACAGATGACAAGGACGACACGTGAACAGGCACCTCCCTCTCGACACCACACCACACCACACCAGCGGGAGGACGTTTGGCCTGACAGATTTAACGTGCAAGAGACCACCTCAGACGACGGTTCTTCGGTGGAATCGAGTCTCGAACCTGAAACCCTCCTGTTCCGAAGCCGAGACCTTACCACCAGGCCACCGCGGCCTGCCATGATAGTTGCATGAAGGTTGAAGATTCATTGTACGAGGTCACCATTGTAGAAAGTGAATATTGGCTCAGAAAAGAACCCGAGACTTTTGGGTTTGAAGGCCAGTAACATAACCACAGGACAATAGTCTCCTCGTGTCCCGTAGATGTTATCTGGCTTATTAAGATATCACCACAACATCTATCATGTAGACACTTATCAAAATTTGAGCCAAATCGAACTACAGTTTGGTTGCCTGTCATCCTGAACTTTAAGAATCATGTAAACTCAGTAACTCAGAACTCTAGCGATTTAAATATATCAAATTTGGCATGTGATTTTGATACTACGCCATTTTTTTGTTAAATGTTTGTTCCAATTGGTTGGGAAAAACGTCTCTAAAACACAAATTCGTGTTTGGCACACTATTAACATCATGCCAGAGTTTAATCACTAAATAACTCGCAAAGGATAACTCAATATATTCTATAAAAATGCTGTATTCGAGACAAAAATTATTTATTATTTATTGTATACCACAGACATGTAAGGACATGTATTTGGCATGAAAAATTTATAAGAGAGCGATCTAGAGCGTTTTGGGAAGACCACTACCGCTGGAGTTTTTGTAACAGCAAAAACGGTGGTGGTGGGTGTGTCTAATGCCACTTGGTCATACCAAGCACGAATGTGCAGAGCTCTTTCGAACGAAGGTAGAAGTGTGCGCCTTTCGTTGTCAACTAGCACCGTGCAGGTGAAAATGCGACTTTGCACGACACAGTCCCTTTTAGGGAGCGGTCGAACTCATTCATACACTCATTCATCCATCCATAAGTCGAAATTCAGACCCAAATCAGAGACCGACTCATCCCTGATTCAGTACCTCCAGAGGTATAATTTGTTATGGGAACTTGGCTAATTGAACCTTGATTTTAGATCGCTCTAACGCCACTACGTCAAAAATTCAAAAGAAATTAACTTGATTAAAATTTAATATTAGCCCAAATAATGTTTAAATTACATTAATTGGCATTCAAAATTTCCAATTAATGTTTAAATTACATTAATTGGAATTTAAAATTTCCAATTAATGTTTAAATTACACTAATTGGAAACAAAAGAATAAAAAAAAGGAAAAGATGAATCCGACCTGAAGACTTTCTCAAGGGTTGCCCTCAAGCAGGGATTCAAAAACCATAATTTTTTTTCTATGAGGCGTTAACTTTCGTTTAGTTATTAACGCTCTTAGTGAACCAAAAATCACAAGAAAATAAGACATTTAGAAAAAAAAGAATATGTATCTGTAAACCAATGACATTAAAATCAGACAAGAATGACTATTTTATTAATATAAATGTAATTAATATTCATGTATTCATTTTAT
>JAPMOQ010041366.1:299555-309713 GCA_026543055.1 Argiope trifasciata
TGAGATTAAAGCAAAAATAGAAACGTTATTAAATAAAGATTCTGCATCTGTTTTGTTAGATTCTGCAGAGCGTCATTCAGCAAAATTAAAAGGACCTAAATTTGAATTAAAAGCGTTTTTGAGTGATCCTAAAGAATATTTAACATTTTGGAGCATTTTTTTTCAAAAATAACATGATTTAGAGGAACTGACTGCTATTGACAAATTCCAGTATTTATACCAGTCTATGGTGCCTGATTCAAGAGCTACTAGATTAATGTCCAGTGTCCCAATAACCAATGAAAATTATCCGAAAGCCGTCCAACAGCTGAAATTAAGATTTGGCCCGGTAGATTTTAATTATAAAGAAATTATTCAGAAAAAGAAAATAAACTTAATTTCACATATTTCAAACGAAATTGCAAAAGATTTTTAAACTCTCTTTAAAAAAGAACTACATTGACTATATTGACTATAAATAATCTGAAACTAACAATAAAATCTCTCTGCTTTTGGTACTAATGCGTTATTGAACCAGAAATAAAGAGATGGAATAAGGAAAACTGAGATGACAAGCGATCATTTATTTTCGTAAAGGATCATCAACTCGATATCTGCAAAGCAAGCCACTTGTTGCTTCATTCTTTTCAATAGGACTTCAACCGCCATTAAAGACCAATGAGTGGGGGGCGAGTATCCTTAGCGCCACTCCGACGGACTCTACTGTTCGATTCTGTCCCTCGCCTTTTAGTTTACCTGCACTCCCGTAAATTCGTAACGATTTTTCTCCGCCCTCCATCCCTTAGAGACAATCCCTGTTAGACACTCCGGTTCCAGCGCCCCAGCAGAAGGACTCCTTAAAGGTGAATGATTGCTGAAATTGTTGAGAAAAGCTGATGTAGCAGTTGGGTGGTTTATTCACGTGAAGTTGTGGTTCATGCTCTGGTGGACTTGGAGAAACCGCACTCTCTGTTGTACAGAAAGAGGAGCCATTAATTAATTGGATGATGAGGTGTCCTTGTCTTCAGGAAAAGGGGTGCAGTAGCTTCTGAGGGTAAAGATCTCTGAACCCCCAGAGGGCAGAAGTCAGTATTATATATATATATATATATATATATATGTTCTTGTGTCTTTTGAATTTCAAGAGATTTAAGGTATCCGACTACGTTTGAAGGAAAAATTTTGAAAGATTGGATTTAAAAAAAAAAAAAAATATTTAAAACTAAGGGTTTTAGATGTGTTGCCAACTATAATACAAAATACTATAAATACAACACAATTATTTTTAATTATAGCATATTTTGATAAATAGGATTATCTGTACTAAATTTTATTGAAATTTAATTAAAACGGTTAACACTCTACACAAAATTGTAATGCGGTAATCCTGTTTTTCTTTGTGCACAAGTTATAGAATATAATGATGAATGAAATGAACCAAAATCTGAGAAACATTTTGAGATGCAAATAAGTTATGGGTACAAATATAAATAAATATGCAATTTTTCTATAAATTCACAACTTAATTTTTCTGAAAACATCTATAAATGAAAAAGTATTTCACCAACAATAAAAGTTTTGGTTCATTTCATGACCGATGTTATTTAAAACACACGATGGTATTTGTATGTAAATACCTCTAATTGCTTTTGAGATATCATGTTAATGGAGGAGAATTGTGATAATTAAAGTTTTGAGAAAATGAAAGTGAAAGACAAATTTAAACTGAAAAAATATGTGATCCTGGATGATAGGTCAGGTCTTGCTTTTCCTAGAAAAGATAAACTGTTTTGTAAATAGGAAAGCCTGAACAGCAAGAAATAACAATACAAAAGAATTCGTTAGTATTGTCTATAACCAGTGTTTTTAACGTAGTCGGATACCTTAAATCGTCGAGATTGGATCATCAAAATTTCTATTACGAATGTTTTATCGAATATAATTCTTACTTTTCTGCAAAAAGGTAAAAATGGTTCCATGAGTTAGGAATAACAAGTTTTTCATGATTTATTTTATCTTTTCAACGAATTCTATGTTCTTTAATTTGTTTTCTATTATATAAAATTGTCCTTTTTTTTAATTTAATGTTTTAAACGCTACATACATTGTCAGCATGAACATAAAAAGAGTTTTTGAAATACTTTCTTTTTCTCAACTTCTTTTTCATTAACGAGAAGAAATTCACATTCTTTACAGTTTTAATTAACTGAGAGAACATGAGAAATCTTGTACAAACATCTTCAGGATCGCATTAAAACTAAAACTGTTATTTAGATGGCAGTAATTAAACCTCGGGGACATGCATGCTTTTAAAGCAGAACTAAAATATTTGGAAGAGAATATCGTAAGAAGTATAAATGCTATAGAAACATGATTTCACTCACTTTTTTTATCATTTACACTTAGGTAAAATTAAATTCAGTCCACAAATCTCAGTTTATTGTTTTTACTTAATTGTATAACAACACTGGCTGCTTTTAAACACCATTTATATAACACTTATGAAAAGCATAAGAGCTGAAATAGATTCCTATTTCCATGCAAGATTGGAACGAAGCGTCCGCAATTATGTATGAAATAAAACAGTCAGTTTGCATGAAATAAAAATTATTTGACTTACATGAATACATATACCGTCTGATGTCGAACTTACGTAGGGGCCGCGGTGGCCCGGTGGTAAGGGGTCGGCATCAGAACCGGAGGGTTTCAGGTTCGAGACTCGATTCCACTGAAGAACCGTCGTGTGAGGGGGTCTCTTGCACGTTAAATCTGTCAGGCCAAATGTCCTCCCTCTGGTGTGACGTGGTGTGGATAGGGGGGTGCCAGTTCAGGTGTCGACCTCGTCACCTGACCTTGGTTCAAAATTACGAGGTCCGTCCCAAAATAACTCTCGTGTTGCTTTAAAACGGGACGTTAATATAAATAAACCTAAACCGTCTAACTTACGTAAGGTCTACTTTCTCTAGTATTGTTTGTTTTTCATCCTTTAGCGAAATATATAACATACTAACTGTACCCGGCACTTGGCTGCCACAGAAGTAATAATTTTGGAAACATCGATATAAATTTGAAATATTTGTTTTTTTTAATTAATAATGTATGTGTTATTATATGTGTGTGTGAATTATATGTGTTAATAATGTGTATTTTCTTATCGGCAATGAATACCTTCATTGAAATTGAATAATATATAAAGTAAAAGTACAAATAATATTTATTCTATTTTTTTTTTTATTTCAAGTTCTTTAATTGGACAATATATATATATTTTTTTCCTTCTTCAGTAAAATCAAATGAATTTCTTTACCTCTCGACTCATGAGCATCCAACACGCATATGGCCATGTGAAAAATATCGATTTTCTTGCTTTTCAATCCGCACTCTTGAAATTAGTGACCTGTTGATGGACATTGAAAATGCAAGTTGCATAGAAAACTACAGTAGTTTGAAATCAAAACACATGTAGGTTTGAATAATGGGAATACGTAGAATGAGCGTATCTTCATTCTGAAGTGCAATAGCAGGGTGCATATAAACGTTGTCTTTCGATTCTTACCGCATGTTGTTCTTGAGATTCTAAAGCACGTAATTGTGAATTCGCATTGTGAAACGATCGACTTTATTGTTCACAGTTTATTTCAGAAGCTCGAATTCGTTTATTTCTAAGTGCTGCGCTTGTAGATCTATTAAACGACGAACGTTTGGAGGCATATATTTTGTCGAAACAATATATGCTTGCATAATAGAAATATTGTTTGTGAATTCAGTGAATAATTAGAAAAATTACTGTTTGTCCTGGAAAATTTAATTATATATAACTTGACTTCATCTGCATCGATTATAATATTTCAATTATGTATGTGTGCGATAAACTCTGAATAATATTAAAGATGGACGAAAAACACAGACAAAATATTAATGCATGTTGACAACATCTTGTGCACATTACTATTCATTAACTAGAAGAATAAATTTGCATTAAATAATTTTGATTTCATTTCTCTCACATTAATCAGCATCAATCACAATTACTTTATTTAGTTTGACATGCTGGCGATTAATTCCAAATAACCTGTGCTGTTTACCGTTTGCAGATGCTCTTTTGTCAATTATCAATTTTAGAATGCAACCACGCAGATGCAAGCAATAAATTGACCAAGTTTCCTCACAATCGGTTTAACGATACGGCAGCGTATAAGGTACGATCAGACAAAACATTTTTATATATTAGATTTCAAAGTTAAATTTCTATTACACGTTTCATACGTTTGACATAAGGAAGAACTGATTCCTATGTGACGTAATTTTCGGTGTTGGTTTTAAATAATATTGGCAGTGAAATGAACTAAAATTTTTATTGTCGGTGAAATATTTTTTCCTTTATAGGAGTTTATAGAAAAATAAAGATGTGAATTTATGAAAAAAATGCATACATATGTGTAGTCTTACCCATAATTTCTTTGAATCTCAACATTTTCCTTAGATTTTGGTTCATTTCATTCATCATTACATTCTATAACTTGTGTGCAAATAAAAATAGGATTGCTGCATTACCATTTTGAGTAGAGTGTTAAATGTTTCTTTTCAATTCCATTAAAATCTACAACAAATTTTCCTATTTCTCCAATATATATTATATTTTCCAAAATTTTTTTTTGTATTTATAGTGTTTGTAACTGACATTACATCTCAAAATCATAAATAATTTTTTAATCCAATTTTTCAAAAATTCTCCTTTGAACGTAGTCAGATACCTTAAATTTGAAAAATTACAGACAAAAATTTACAAATTCATAATATGATATTTTTAAGCGATTAAGACAAAGTAGATTAAAAGTCTTATGATAAGATCCGGCCTTCTCTTCAAAGGAGTTTAATTGGGCTCTAATTTTTTTTGTAAATAATAATAATAATAATAATACAAATCTGAGCATATATTATTCATGCATATTTATTTAATGCGTGATTAATATATGAATTACTTTAAAAAAATTATAATTTTTTGCAACTTCTTTTACGATGTTTAATACTGCAAGTGCATTTAAGCCTTCTGGACACATGCTTGTCAGAAGATAATTTTTATTAATTTTAATCTGCTGAAAACGCGCTCAGCACTTGCTATAAGCGTATACATTGCAAAGTAAAGAAATGTTTTAACACTGTGAATACATTTAGAAACAATTCATTATAATTATTATTTAGCGTGCATTGCAATATGAATTGGGCGTTATTTATATCACTTACATTCAAAATTAAATCTCGTAGCAAAGAAATTTCTTGGATTAAGTTTCCATCTTCATCTGGGTTAAAAAAATTTACAAAAGTTTTGGAACATTTCTCTTATATTTTTCTAAAGTTGTTATATTAGTAATTAAATTGAAATTAGAAATATTATTTGGTATGCTTTTAAACCTATCTTCTATCTCTACAATAATAGTATCAATTGCAGTGTTAAAAAAATAATATCTAAATTCCTCTAACGGGTTTTTTTTTAAAATTGGGAACATAATCTTTTTCCTTTTTCGAATTCGTTTTTCAGGAAGATGTTCAAATTATACGCTAGCACTTTTGCGTCGTCGAAAAATATGTTAAAGTATATTTTTAAATTTTGATTATCAATCTTAATTTTATTGACTAAATTGAATGTCATTGCAGGAACAATTGAAGGGAAAAAATAATAAAGGTTTCTACTTGAAATAGTTTATTGATAGTGTTAATTTTGGAAAATATTACAAACAATACTATTAAACATAAAATAAAGGACATTACTTGATTACTGACTTACTAAACTTTTAACTTCGGATACCACTGTTTTACGGTTACTTGCAACATTTAAATATTAACAAATCCTTCCAGGGTATTACAAGTTCCTTCAAACCGTGTATGCACTGCTTTCACCTAATCTATTTTGGCTTCCCAACGTGTGGCACGTAATGGTTTAAGAGTAAAGTTTAAATGCTTTGCAGAATTCCGCATTGAAAAAATAAGCAATCTAAACGCTGCAATATTCCAAAATGTTTTTTTGCTATATATACTACAAGAAGCGGCGTCATAAATTAATAAATTAAAAGAGTATGATAAGCAAAGCACACATATAGATTGTATGAGACCAATAGAGAAATGTTTCTAGATTTTACTTATTTATAATTCCCTTTCGTATTTCTACGGTTGTGAGTCTGTCCACTATAATTCATAATATCTAAATAAAGCTCACTTTATATTTCCTATAGACCTTTTGCTATTCTTTCACCAGTCGCACCAGTTACTTCAATAAACCTTATAAATGATTCATTTGTAGTTAACCTTTTCTCTTCAAAATTTGCATATCTAGTAATAATTGAAGTTGGTTCCTTACGAAAATTGTCGGAAGTATAATCCATTTGGATATTATAATACAGGGCTGCTTTTATATCGTTTTTAATTTGAACCCAAACTTAGCAATTAGATGTCGCGCCTTTCTGTCTTAACAGGTCTGAAGTGGATTTCTTTAATCATAAATCACCCCCCCCCCACTTTTTTTTAGATATCATTGTGATGATAATGATGTCGTGTCAAAATAATTTTGATTTATGAAATTCCTTAAAAATGTACTCAATTCATAATATTTATGGTTGCATTTGAAATGTTTGTCTACGAAATTATGTGTTTTGAAGTAAACGGGATTCATTGGAGATCCTGATTTTGTAATTCAACATAGTTGTACTCTAAACTGATTAAATTTCTTAAATCCACTAAATACAGTTTTTAAATACAAAAAAGATTTCTTTGTGTATATGATTGCAGGTGATGGACATTTCTTCCTTTAAATAAATTTATTGCTTTACTCATAATTGACAGAAATGTTAAATTTTAAAAAACACAGATAGTCAGATAAATAACCCTACATAAAACAAAATTATTATTGATGATGTCGAGTCCGTGTTTCCACGGAAAAGGGGTTCAAAAGCGCCTGAGGGTAAAGACCCTTGAGCCCCAGAGGGCAGAAATCTGACTTCTAGTTCAAATGAAGGTGACACTCACATTCGCTTGCACAACCCCTTTTTACAGGGGGCTCATTCATAAACCTCACAAATAGAACACAAAACAACCATGTCTGAGCCGGGACTCGAACCCGGGACACCCAGATCACGGGGAAGACGCGCTACCCCTATGCTATGACGCCGATTACCACTGTAATCATTGCCTAATGTATGGAGTCAGTCGACACTCAGCCAATCACGCGAAATCAAACGTATATTTTCAGTGCATGTAAATGCTATTATTGTACAGAACACTGTTTTAATTTTTAATCACGATTGGACCCCCTTCCCCATAGCATAGCACCCTCAGCAACCCCAGATGGATGGTTCTGAGTTGCTCTCATTCCCTAGGAACTCATTTCGTTTGTTAGGGACTGAATAGTTTACTCTTTCTTCAACGAGTTTCCTTTATATGCATTCATCCTGGTCTTTTTCTCTTAGTGATTGGGCAGAAGATGATTCCTCTTCAGTACCAGAAAACTCATTTTGTCTTCTCCCTGCCCTTCTGTAAGAGACTGAGCGGAATCTCATTCCTTCAATGTATCCCCATGATTCCTACGAATTTCTTCTGTCTCCTGTCAGGGTGCCATTCTACATACGTCTATTTTATTTTTTACTATTTTATTTTTATTTTTGTGCTTGCACATATAGTTTATATGTATTTGTGTGAGTGCGTGTGCGTGCGCGCGCGCGCGCGTGTGTGTGTGTGTGTGTGTGTGTAATATCCATAATGTTTCATAAAAGAAGTAGAGTAAAAATAAAGAAATATTATTTTGCCTAATATATCCTATAATAGGTAGGGCCGCGGTGGCCTGGTGGTAAGGTCTCGGCTTCGGAACCGGAGGGTTTCAGGTTCGTGACTCGATTCTACCAAAGAACCGTCGTGTGAGGGGATCTCTTGCACGTTAAATATGTCAGACCAAACGTCCTCCCGTTGGTGTGGTGTGGAAAGGTGCCAATTCAGATGTCGTCCTCGTCATCTGATCATGGTTCAAAATTGCGAGTAGACCCCCAAATAGCCCTCGTGTTGCTTTAAACGGGACGTTAATATAACTAAACTAACTAAAACCTATATTAGGCAAAATAATCATTATCTATAAAAGTAATAAGATACATCATTGCTATCTCGAACACAATTATCTTTCTGTCTTCCCCTAATAATTTTAATTTAGTTTAGAAATATATTCATCTGAAATGAATAAATAAATATAACAAAGAAACAAAGCCGAACATTCATTAAATTTGTCAAGCTATCTAAATGCAAACACAGGATTAATAATTTAGATAGCAGTGATTTCATACACGTATTTTGAAACATATTCAAAACCTTTTGTTTTGAGAGAAAATCTGAGACATCCTTTCAACGTTCTGTTTAATATGCCAAACACAGCATCAATAATTTAAGAAGATGAAAATGTTATTTCATTTATTTGAAATGTAAATAATGCAACGTTATATACATAACAAAATATTGGCATATATTGCTACACATTCGTATTTTAAAGAGAAGCATAAATGTTTATTTAATTTAAATACAGACAATTCTCATTTATTATTTATTGTGCGTTCTACATTACAACATTCAAGATGAATTTTTTGACAAAAATACTAAAATGATTAAAATTTTAAATTTTTGTATAAAAAATATTTAAAACACATCTATGAAACCAAAATATATAAATTAAATCTTAGTCTTTTTCAAAATTAGAGAAAAAAAGGAACTTTTTCTTGGCGAAAAAAAAAGATATAAAGTAAAAATCTTCTAATTTAGAGGTTTATTAAAACTTTTGCTTAAAAGTTAGCTTAAGAAATATTATACCTAATTTTTAAACTAGCAAATCAGTTGTATTTCTATCTATTATTTAAATATTGTTGTTCGACTGATAAATATCATGAATTCTCGATTTTTTTTTCACTGTGAAGCACTAAAACAGTTAAAAAATATTTCTAAAACATAGAGCACTTATTCTTGTAGTGGTTATGTAACTCTATTACCTTCTCTTTTAATACAATAGATGGCGTTACGTTACTGTTCCTAAAACTATTATTTTCATGCATCTCATAACGAAGTTATAACGATTCCCGTACCTCTATATTTTTAAGTTCAAGAACTGCAGAGCTTGTTGAGAAATTATTATACCAAATTTGAATAAGAAATAAGCTTTATATTAGAATGTATGGGTTTTTTCATTAAAAAAATTTCTACCAAAGATTAGAATATGTGAAAATAGCAACAAAAACAGAAAGTAAAATAACATTCAAACATATATAAATGAAAATATAAAAATAACTTCCAAAATACTAGACATAGAAACAAAACTCAAATGGTTTTATTTTTAAAAAAGTAAGATAATTCTACCATAGAATTTGAGAAAATAGAATCTAAAAAATTAAATAACATTCAAACATATGTCAATTCAAATATAAAAACCAGTGTAACCTCCTAAAAGAATAGACTTAAAAGCAAAACTCAAATAGTTTTATAAAGAAACCTGTTCGAAAACTAAAATATCAAATGGAACCATTCATTATTTCTCAAAAAATTGACTTTTTAAGGTAAACACCTTTTTTTAAATCTATGCTTCCAAAACAATCTCTAAGCATAAATTTGGTTTCTTTAAAGGAGATGTAATGATAATATAATTGAGAAAATATGAGGATTATATATATTTGAGGAAATATAATGATAATATATATTTGAGGAAATATAATAATGATATAATTTAGAAAATATAAGAATAATATAATTTAGGAAATATCAGGATAATATAATTGTAGACATCTAAGGATAATATAATTTTGGAAATATTAGGATAATATAATTGAAGAAATATAAGGATAATATAATTGAAGAAACATAAAGATAGTATAATTTCAGATATATAAGGATAATATTATTTCAGAAATATCAGGATAATATAATTGAAGAAATATAAGAATAATATAATTTCGGAAATATCAGGATAATATAATAGAAGAAGTATAAGGATAATATAATTTCAGAAAAATAAGAATAATATAATTTCGGAAATAGCAGGATAATATAATAAAAGAAGTATAAGGATAATATAATTGAAGAAATATAAGGGTAATATAATTGAAGATATATCAGGAGAATATAATTTAGGAAATATCAGTATAATATAATTGAAGAAATATA
>JAPMOQ010041366.1:332030-382258 GCA_026543055.1 Argiope trifasciata
CACACACACACACACACACACACACACACACACATATATATTTGCATTTAAATTTTTCTAGCTGGCAAACAAAGTTTTGAAGCTCGATCGATTTTGAAATAAGAAAAATACTCGTTCTTCCAAATATCGATGTATGCTTATTCTTATAATCTTATGATTGTTTAAACCGGATTTAACTGATTTTTAATTAAGACCGTAAGACTTTAGAGATTGAATAATTTGGAAATCAAGTTGTAACTTCAGTTGGTGATAAAACGCCAAATGTGACAACCTTCTGCATTATTTTCTAAAAATCCTAAAAGTGAAAAATTGGCACCTTAACCCGTTCCCGTAAAATGGCGAGTATAGCTCGTCATTGATTTTTCATGCCATATAGCACAATGACGAGCTATACTTGACATTGTGCTATATGGCATGGCGAGTTATACTCCTCAAGCGACTTAAGTTACTGTTGAATATAATAATTTAATTTAAAATTTCTAGTGTATTAAATTCGGTGGCACTGATATTGAAACTAGTGATAGTGAAATATTATCAAGAAGATAAAAACCTCGCATAATGACTAATAAGGGAATATTCTGGAGTCGTAGACACATTATGTGCCTGAAATTAGGTTAAAAAAATTATACCGAAGTGCCTAGAGTAAACGTGAAAATTAGGGACTAATCCGAAATCACTAGAGAGGTTTGAAGAAATGTTGAAGGCGAACTTACAAATTACAATTACATCCATACCAATAAAAGAATTTTAATTAAAAATTATAAATTAGTTAGAATTATAAAATAAACTAAGTTTTCTTATATCAAAATTAAGTAACTATTTCACCCATAATTTTTGCATTCTTAAATCTTACTGGAAGTGGTTAAAAGCTGTAAATCACCAATTTTTTCTCTACGCATTTTGAGACTTCGAGAAAATCAAACCAAAATAGCACCTAGTTAACAAATGATAAAAATGTGAAATTTGGATTAGGAAATAAGAGAACACTTTAGAATAAATTAACAGGGACTTATTTAAATAAAAATAAAAAAATAAGAAAAAAAAAACAAACATTTCAAGAAACACCCATCGGTTGCTTTTCACATGTATACAAAAAATGACCAGACACTAGTACTCTATCAGTGAAAAGGATCCACATCTGTTGGTTAGTAGGCACTTAACCATGTGTGGGAAAACGGGTGACGTTACATCTGACCGGAATGCCAATTATCATGTGAGGAAAAATTGGAAATGTAACAATATTGTCACGAAGATTTAAATGAACACATTGTCATTTTTAAACCAATAAACAAGTTTATTGAAGGAAGGTAGCAATTTGCAACTTTACAAGTTCGAGAATTTGCACACTATTAGTGGGTAGCAGCTTTTATACACGCACAGAATATTCTAGAAACAACTAATTTACATAACAAAAAAAGGTCTAGAATATTAGAGAACATAAGGAAACAAACTGAAAATCCATACTTTGGATATAAATTAAAAATCTTTCTAAATCTTTCTTTCCTACGATTCGATTTACTTTGGTGAAAAACATTATTACAGATTCGGATAAATATGCTACATCAAATAATATAACATCTATAATAATGCAATAATCAATATCCAAATACATATCATTAATATTGAATAATGATATTGTCAGGAGGAATCAAATAAACACACTGTCAGCTTTTAACGAACAAACAAGTTTATTGAAGGAAAGGAGCGAATTGCAACTTCACGAGGTCTAGAAGTTTTCCACGACTAGTGGGTATCAACTTTTATACAAGAACTGAATATTCGAGCAACAACTAATTTACATAAAAAAGAAAGATCTAGAAGGTTAGAGAATTTAAGGAAACAGTAACTAAAAATCCAAAATTTGGATATAACAGCCATGGCAAGCATTGAACCCGCACTCTCTGGGTTTGTATCACATGCGTTGACCATTTGGCCATTGAGCTAGCGAGAAACTTTCTTTATGAAGCATTATGATTACACTCCCTCATTCACCTACTTATTCACATTCATTAATGTTCTGCTAATTATTAAGTGACAATGTGTCAAACATGTTAATTCATTTGATCTCAAGTTCGTTGTTTTCTGGTTAAGGAAACTCGGTAAATTTAAAAAAAATTCCACAATTTTTAATAAAATTATTAAACTTTGTGATAGATAGATGTTAATTGTGCAGAAAATTAGATTTATAAAATATTTTTTAGACTCAAAAATTAAAAATTTGAATTTTTTAATTTTTTAAAAAAAATTTGGCATTTTTAAAAATGCTTTTTCTTGTACCATTTTCAAAATATTTTATCCAAATTATCTTTTACAGGGACATCACAATGTATGTAAAAAAATTAGGGATCGGAGTTTTGATATCTATATTAGTTTGTGAAAAAAAAAATGTTTCACAAAATTTTGTGAAATTTTTTGGAAAAAAATCAAAATTTTTCACTTTGAACATTTTTAGAAAAAAATCTGATCCAAATTTTTGCAAATCCATCCCTGATTCTATTAAATATACATTTAAAAGTGAGCAGAAAAAATTTCATGTAAATACAATGAAATGTGATTGAGTTTTAACATTTTGTAGCTGACAGAATTTTGAAAAAAAAAAGAAAATCGAGAAAAACAGCTTTAAAGTTTTCAACACAGTAAAAATATAATAAAATCAATTCATATCAAATTGTTTTTTTTTCAGAGCAATAACAGGGCACTTGTAAGTGCTAAAAATCAGTTTTATTAATATACATTATTATTATATTTATTAATGGAAATTATCAAATATTGGAATTATTAGAAAAATTGAGGGGGGGGGAGGAGAATACAAAAGATTATTTTTTTTTTACTCAGCATTTTTTTAAGCAAAAATGGCTATAAAATGGTCTTCAGTTCTGTTTATCAAATAACTAATAATAACTGTGTCACAATTAAAAGAAATTATTCCATCCTTATAATGTCATCAGCAGAAACTAACAAATCCATTGCATTTACCAAGGAAAAAAAATCTAAAATTTTAAATGTAATTAATTTACTATCGCAACTTTACTTACTTGAAGATTTCCAATTAAAATAATGCGTCTGAGCCAAATAATGATCTCGCCAAAAAGAACTTTATTTTGATGTAGCAGTTTCTTTGAAACAATTTAGCCTTTAAGTTGTTCTAACAAATTTTTCAACCCAAGTCTTTTGGACTGAAAAACGCCTAAATGTCAACTTAATCTCGCTTGCGCAAAATTTATTTCCTCTGGGGAGCGCATCTGAGAACGAGAGTTTGGAAGGAGAAACCTAACTACTCAGTTGAGATCATGTTCAAATTTAAAACTGTCATTTCTCGTCTGTAAGATGGGGCACAGTCCCCGAAGAATATGAAATGCCGAGATTAAAGAAAATGGGTATAAATGAGTTTTATTTCATTTGCTTTATTTCTTGTTGGAAGTACGACTCGTTGCACACGCAGCGTTTTTTTCTTCTGTCAGTATTTTGCCGAGACCACTCCCAGAAATCAAATGCTTACACACACGGCGTTTAAATTCCGACTCCGTCATAAGAGTCGGCATAATTTCATCAACAAATAAAATTACTTTAACCGTATCATTTAAATTTTGTACTGCTTAAGGGTAATTTGATATGAATAGAGTGCATATTCCTGCAGGAAGTTTAGTTTTAGTTTAGTTACATTAACGTCCCGTTTTAAAGCAACACGAGGGCTATTTTGGGACGAACCTTGTCCTTTTGAAACACGGTCAGATGACGAAGACGACACTTGAAGTGGCACCTCCCTCTCCACACCAGCGGGAGGACGTTTGGTCTGACAGATTTAATGTGCAAGAGACCCCCTCACACGACGGTTCTTCGCCCCGGAATTGAGTCTGAATTGACGGAATTGAGCCTCGAACCTGAAACCCTCCGATTCCAAAGCCGAGACAATACCACCAGGCCACCGTGGCCCTCCTGCGATGCGATCAACTCACTGTAAAAATGCAACTTTAGGCATTACAAAAATATAGCATGTGTTATCTTGCATCTAATTATCCGAAAGCGCTAGTGACAGCTGGCGTCTGCACAGAGTCCCATCAATGGCGGATTGACCGAATCTTTATTTGTCCGCCTAGTGTGTAAGCTCTAATATAATTCAATACACTGCTGTTGTTATGTCGGCATCGGTGAAAAAAGTGATCAGAAAAAAGTGCCGTGTGTGCAACCAGCATACTAGTCAGGAGTTGGAGTTGATGGAGTTAACTGGTGCTAAAACCACTTCTGATTATACAGCGCCAACGACAAGGCATATGCAAACATATGGTTCATAAAACGGTCACGTTTTAAGAGGTTTATTAAAATATGTGCTTCAAAACTGTATTCAAGACCTTAAAAATATGCGCAAAAGAACTGTCACATAGATTTAAAACATTATAAAATGATAAAATACTTAAATAAGGTAAAAGAAACCAATCGTTTTTAAAAAAGTAAAAAGTTGAGGATGAGGCGCTTTATGAAGGATGTCTTTTAATACAAATTGAGGGGTCAAAACCAACAAGTTGGTTGAGATGTGCTTAAGAGATACGTATGGGAGGCGATGTGAGATTCAAATAAATCTGATATGTTCATAAGTTATAGGAAAAAAAGTTAAAGGTTCAGATTTTCGTTAAATATCAAAGAGATAAACATTTTATAAAAGGAAAACAGCAGAATTTTGAAATAAAGTTTGTGAATATTGCTTTTTTTACTGAGTTTTTATCACACAAGAACTAACTTTGTACCAGATTCCTATTTCTAGACACTTTTTCTATTTGTAGATTTAAAGTTGACAAAGCAAGTTATGCGAACAGAAACATTTCAATCATATGCAAGATGTTTATAAATATTGGTACGGATCTTCAGTTCTACTGAGTTTGTAAAGTAGCTGGTTCACATCGTGGTGGTGGTTCTAATGCCACTTAGTCAGACCAAGCCCGAATGAGCTTTGCTCTTTCGAATTAAGGCAGAGGTGTGCGCCTTTCGTTGTTAACGAGCATTTTGATTTGACTTTGATTGATAACGACTTTGCTCGAACACACACGACACAACCCTTTTTAGGTGCGGTCGAATTCATCCATCCGCAAGTCAGAATTTAGATCAAATTCAGAGACCGACTCATCCCTGATTCAGTATCCCCAGAGGTATCGTTTTGTTATGGGAACTTGGAGGACTTTGCAGTCACGACCTGTTTAACGTGCCCCAACTGCCATTAGCGAACACGGCGGTCTTTGCTGAGACTAGGACAGAACTCTTTACCTTTCGGTTACGAGACTGACGCTCTACTAACCAGGCTACCACGGCCCTGGTTTAGACCGCACAGGTTTTAATTAACAACATGCACGCATAAGGGTGTATGATGTGAAAACAATCAGCAGTTCGCACTAATGAATGACGTTGACTTTTATTAAACGCGAAAACAAGGACAACAAAGAAACAGCAAATGTACGCAGGCAAAAGACAGCTGCACAATTCAATCAACAGTAGACCAAATGTGGTAATTGGTAGCAATAACAACCCCAGCAAACAAAACGGCCAGACAAAGTTCGTCAGGAGAGGAGATCCTTTTAGATTCACTGTAAGGTCTCTCCAAATGGCTGAAATTCTCCTCTGTCTTCCCGTTTTAGTTATATCCAACTGCCAACTCACTTCTATAAAACTTACTACTCCACATGCGACTCGATGCTGTTTTAACAATAGACGCTACAATTAGACACATGGCTCAATTCAGCAATCACTTGAAGTTCACATAACGCATGTTCCTAGTTATTCTCCCTACGACTCGATATTTCTCTACAAATCCAACTGACTTCAGCATGAGACTGCCAGTCATTTATAGTTCCAGGGAGGCTTGACGAGAAGGTTTTGGACCAATCAAGTGTATCTTGATTCCTATTGATTGAATGACCAAAATTTCCGAAGTTTCCAGTAATATCTATTTTGTCGCCAAAGTCATCAACACGTCACAAAGTTTGTCGTCCAGCTCTGAGATCACTGATGGGGTTTAAAACGCTCTTTCCAGTGGTTGAAATAAATATGCTGGGAAGCAGCCTGACAGATTTGTTACTTTATTATTACGAAACTATATTATAGCTTTTTTTTCAAAATTAGTATTATTATTGAAAAGAAAAAATTCATATATCTTTTTTTAATGTTGGATGGATGACATGATAATAACCACTGATCATGATGGCAAATTTGGAGTCCATTTGGTGATATGGCGATGAATTTGGTGACAAATATTAAGATTCTGGAAAATGCAAGAATTATGACAATACATTTATTACTGCCCTCGAATCCGCTTTTAGAAAATTCCATATCCTATTGGGAGGTTACAAAAGACAAAGATTAAGAATAGATTATCTCATTTGATAGCGAACTGAGATTTCTTGTCTATGAAGCGAGCTGCTAATTGTATTATACTTTTTTTTTTAAATTAACATTTTCCTGATTTCTTATGTTTTGCTCATTTCTGCGAATGCTGTTGTTTGTATAAGACTTTTTATTATTCGATGCTCCATGTTTTCTAGTGGAATCAAACTTAATTATAAATAAGAAAGCTATTTGACTTCTTGCCAGACATTTATAGAATGTTTTCCATTGTAAATAGGTGACTGATTGACTAAACAAATAAACAAAATATCAATTAGCCTTAAAATTATATACAGAGTGATCAGCGAATAAGCCCTGATTTCAAATTTAAATATCTCTACAACAAAGATCGATAGAATTATGTACGTTTATTAGCAAAATTGCAAAAATGCTGTACAAAAGCTTAGAAAATTTAGTTACAAAACTCGTTAACAGATGGCGCTCTAATCGCAATGCCCATAAACGCTTTCAGAGTGAAGTCAAAAATGAAAAAGGACTCCCGATCTGACTCCTTGTGACTTCTTTCTGTGGGGAGCATTGAAAGACACTGTCTATAGAAACAATCCCGCCACTCTAGGTAAGCTTGAATCGTTGATTGGTGTTGCATGTGATTCCATTTCATTGAGACATTGCAAGACGTGATGTCAAATTTCATTGCTCGATTACGTCACCTCATTGTTCCGAACGGTGAACATTTTGAAAAAATTATATTTTGATGGCAAAGACCGCATCACTTTATTGTTTTTGTTTTTAAGACTCCTTTCAGAGAAAGAGTTTTCATGGCAGAGCGCCATCTGTTAACGATTTTTGTAACTAAATTTCCTAACTTTTGTACAGTATTTTTAGTTTTCCTAATAAACGTACAGTTTACCGCATAATTCTATCGATCTTTCTTGGAGAGATATTTAATTTTGAAATCAGGGCTTATTCGCTGATCACCCTGTATTTTAGCAAAGGTCACGAACACAAACACTTAGTTACAATTAAATATGAATAACTCAAAACAGTAACAGGCACACACAGGCAGTGACAAGTAAAACATGCTACATCGTGGACGGCTTGAAGTTGACTGCGAGTATTATTGGTTGGTACCACTAGAAGGCACGTTTAGTTATAGCACTTTGATATTTTTAAAAATTAATAACTGAACTAAATAATAACTAACAAAAAGGAATAAATTCCTATCTCATTTTTGTGTTCGTTAGGCAATTTTTCCATACAGCTTCAGGGAAGTTTCTTGAGCTACATCTTTAAATATAAATTCTTTTGATTTCTTCAATTGAAACTTTTTTTTTTACTCGCCAATTTTAGTGAATAGCTTATTCATACGAAATATTTTAAAAAAAAGTCTGTATACTGCACAGCAAAAGTGTAGGTGAGCATAATAATTTAAAATTAATAATCTTAGGAAAGCATTTTATTTTATCTTAACAAAACTGGAATCATTCGTTTAAATGTTTGATGAAATTATGAAACAAGTTAATTTGGTAAAAGCGTTGGTAAAAATTGGTAAAAAGCGTTGTTATAGATTAAGTATTAAATTAAATTTTAAAACCAGAAAAAAGAAATGCGAGGAAATGTAATTGGTATGACTGAAAAGATAATTTCTTTAGTCATTAGATAATGTTAGATAATTTCTTTAGCCTTTACATAATGTTAAAATCCTTTTTTGGGTTAAGACTTCGGGAAAGATATGATTAAAAAACAACAACAAACATCGTCCTGAATTTTTATATAAAATTTTAAATAACCTTTTGAATTTTGAAAAGTTGACATCGGTCTTAAAGAACATGCATACCAAAGTTCCTCAAAAAAATATTAAAATTATGGATTTCTGTAAAAACTATACAAAACATTATTCATTTTTATATATGCATAGATATTTTGAATTCTTTTTATTACAGAGATTTATTGAACATTTACAGTTCATGCACCATAAAGTAAATATGAGGGTAACAAAAGTAAGTTCACAAACAAATCAAATCTTGTATAAAAATTTCTTTACAAAAGAAAAGATACAATAAAAAATAAAAATAAAACGACACCGATAAAAGGAAAAAAGTACAAATACAAGAAACATATAAAGGAGAAATAGGACAAAGCACAAATACCAGTACGCAAACAAACAAACAAAAACAGAAACCACCAGAAACGGAGTTTCCCAAAGAATTGAAAATCAAAATTTCAATTTCGAAAACAACATAGGCACAAGCTTACAGGGGGAAAATCAATACATATACACATGGAAAAAATAAATTTAAGAATAAAAATTATCAAAAGAAAGAATAAAAAATAAAGCAAAAATAATTTATCGATAGATTTAAAAATTCTAGATTATATTATAAAAATAATATTATTTCCATTTATAAGTATGAAAGAATTCTAAGAAAAATATATTAAAAAGGAAGATATAAAATTTCTGAATATCAGAGCGAGTGACTTATCAATTGTCCAACTTTTTATTTAAGAATTTCTGCAGTAATCTTGTGCATACAGTCACTGTAAAAGATTATGTGGTACTTTTCTATTATATCGGCGCAAATCTCGCCAAGCAGAATTTTTGGCGACAGTACACAATTGCCATTGTGGCGCAAGCACAAAATGGCGCGACATTCTTTAAAAATATATCGGTAAAAGGGAGGCGATATTCCGTTTGGCGTTGGTTGTATTGTTATTGGCGATTTTTTGGCTCCGCCAGTATAATGAGAAAAGTACCGACTATGCTTTAATGCATTTAATTATTCCTAACTAAAAGTTACTGATCTACAAAAGAATTATTTTTTACTCTTTTGTATACGTAGTATAGAGAAAGTATTGTAATAGTGAAAAAATTTGAATTAGAAATTTGGACGAATCTCCACGTTACCTGAGTTTGAAGAAATATATTTTTTTGGAAATGTCCGTCAGTCTGTGACAACGATGATTCAAAAATGCTTTGAGCTTGACTGTGGAAATTTGGTAGACGATCTTCACAGGAAATTTACTGGTTTCTATCAAATTTTGAGTCAATTCTTTTCAGACAATGTTTGTCTGTCCAGTTGTTCGAATATAATCTGCCTAGAATCCTAGAACCTAGAATCCGAATCTTGTCTGCCTAGCTTTCTACGTTTTATAGTAATTATATTACTTTAAAAATAAATGGTCAATAAATTAAAAAAATAGATGATCAATAAAGTAAAAAAGTAGATAATCAATGAAGTAAAAAAAATAGATGATCAATAAAGTAAAAAAATAGATGATCAATAAAGTAAATCATATTACTATTAATGAATAAATGATTGCTTTTAAATGCTTTTAGATAATGTCTTTTGAAGAACTTTTTGAAGGATTTTAATATTAAAATAACCTTCGTTCAAAGCATCGGGAAATGAGGTTTAACAAAGATTGCTGGAGACATTATTTCTTTTTTCAAATTAGGTGATTCAATTCAATCAATAATTACTTTATTGACCATTTATTTTTTTATAGTAATGTGGTTACTATAAAACGTAGAAAGCTAGGCAGACAAGATTCAGCACACATATAATATCTATAGTGTAAGGTACATATCAAATTTTGAGTCAAAACTAAATTGGAATTGGCTTTCTGTCGATTCATCAATTATAAGTCAAAACTACCAGTCAATATTCAAAATGAAAAAAGACAATATTTTCGTAAAACATATGATGTTGGAGTTATCTGTCTGTAGCAAAATAATAAATTAATATTTGTTCGGAAATATAGTATTCTGAAAAAACAACAACTACAAAAAAAGATATGTAACGTTCAATCTTACCATAAATAAAAAAGTAAGAAAGGATTCCATATATATTATATAGTAGATGATATACAAGTAATTGCCTGTATGGAAATTATTATTTTTATTTTGATAAGATTAAAAGTTAACTATTTAAAAATATATCGCAAAATATTCATTAAGATAATTCTTAAACTTTCAATATTTGTGATCACGATTTAAAATACTTAAAATAAGCATTTTTAATAATGACTAATGTAATAAAATATAAAATCAATTGTTAAATAGAATGTGATATAAACATTGTATTCGAGAAAATAAAAATACCTATTTAGCAGCAGAATCCTGAAGAAAAGTTTTTCTACTGTCTCCAGCTTTATTTTTATATAAAGTGAAGAAATCGTTTGCTTCAAAACATTTTGAAATCTCATGAGTTCGCTAATAATATTGTTCCAAACGATATTTAAAAATAACAAAACTCTAATGTTTCCATTAATTATTTAAACATTCTAAATGGAAACATAAATTTGTGTTTACTGCATAAAATAGAAAAACAGCTGCTTTGAAAAGTGAATTTAATCTCCCATCAGTAGATAAAAAAAGAATCAAAGTTTAGGATCAAACTATATGTAATAAGGTATATCAAAACCATATCCAAAATCAGAAAACAATTTTCAATATTCGTTAAGTAAAAAAAATCATATTCAAATACCGGTTTCTTGCTGTTTCGCAAGTTTTATTTTCAATTCACTAAAGAAATTTTTTTTTTGCACTGGTATATAACTTGCTTGGGTAATACTGGGCATGCGCAGCTGAAATAGAATCTTTGAACTTACAAAAAAATAACTTTTCAATTAATGACTAAGAGGTCTTCAATACCGTTTCTTTTATGCTTCATATCATTTGTAAGTAAAATTTGAAGGAAATTTATTCAGCAATATTGATTCCTAAACAGTACAAGCATTAACCTTTCAGCGGGCGCGGCCAACATACCAACATGAAAGGTCGCGCTTTTTTCCCACATACGCTATATTAAATTGTAAATTTTCAAATGCGTAGCTATTAAATTATATTGTAAGTAGCTTAGGATTAATAACTGCAATTACTTTAAGCATTTTTTATTTAAAAAGAAGCAGGAACAATACAAATATAGATTGCAATAACAATATAAAATGACCACAGGCTAATTGAATTTATTGAAAAATAATATAAATGAAATTGTCGATATTTTGACAGAACAATTTGAATATAAAAATGCAAAAAATAATACAGAATTTATGCATAAAAAGGGAAAAGTAATTGAAAGTTAGATATGAAAAGGAAGAAAATAGTTTCATTGTTATTTCATCGCAGCGTTGCAATTTGAGCGAATGTGTTTAGTGTGCTCCAAACATATAAATTTCAGGCAAATCTCACAACCGAACGTCGTGATTTTAGTCCGCTTTTCTTTTTCGCAAGGGGTTTTTCCCTGACGTCTCATCTTCCAATTCTTCAATACCTTATTCGGCTTTTCTCTTTAGCACCTTTCATTTTAGCTTACCTTTTGGAGATTTGGGTGTTTTTTTTCTACATTTTCTTTCGTAAGTGCATTTGCCAGCTGTCGACAGTCTAAAACAATACGGATTTATTTGTAAAATCATACAAAATCAGATGTGGCAAAAACTTGCATGAACGGTCACGTCTTTCTCTAAAATACAAATATCTGATTGGCAGAGACCTATTAATGCCCCAAACTTACGATAACAACTGAAAGTAGGTGAAAGGGAGGGGGGCCTAAGACAGGTGTTCCCAGTGCCACCAGATCTGAAGGTATAAAACGAAATTCATCTCTAGTGTATCTCTCACATACGCGTGCCCTCTGGAAGATTAAATAATTGGAATTTTGTTTATACAGATTCGCCAGTAAAAAGTTAAACCAGAAAGCAAAAAGAATCATGCAAATAATTTTAAACAATGTTTTTTCCAACACCAAAGTCTTTTTTTTTTAGTTTTATGCCAGTTATATCTGTAAGAGCTGGAGTTAAAAAATTGAAAAAACTCAAAGCTAATTTCACAGCAGCATAAATGTATTTAAAAAAAGAATTTTAATAAAGATGTGATCTGGAAGAATAACCGAAAAGACGAAAGAAAATTGTTTAAAACCAACTAACTTAAAAAATAAATAATGTCTCCAGCAATTTTTATTAAATCTCATTTCCCAATGTTTTTAATATACGTTATTTAAATATTAAAATCCTTCAAAACTTTTTTCAAAAGACATTATCTAAAGGCATTTAAAAGCAATCTATTTATTAAAGTAGCAAAAAGATTGAAAATAAGTCAAAGAACAACTTATAAACTTTCTTTTTCTTGGTAATTAAATGGTTTTCTAAAAAGACCTACTTTATTTCCCTAATTACAAATAACGACATTTAACAAATGTTTATTTACAATTTATCATCGCTTTAAATAGACTTGTTTTGATTTTTCAGTGCTTTTTCTTTTATTTTTAAAAAAAGCGAATCATTTTATCTTAAAAATCGTTTTCGATTTCAAGATTATTACTTTCTTTTTTTATAAATGTTTCTTTTATGAAACCTGCAATATTATTCATAACACATCATCATCAACAACATCGGATTTCGAATAAAAAGAATAAAAGAACCGTTTTATTAATGTTAAGAAATTATTTTTTTCACACCATTTCTTTTTATATTTATTGCTTGAGCCAAATGGGAATAAAGAAAGAATTTTTACTATAATTTCTAACAAGTGTATAGACAAAGGATAACATTTTGTCAGGAAGATATAAACAAGCTTTTAATTAAATCTATAAATTTATTTAATTAGTACGTAGATGTGATTAGATCATCATTATATTTACTCAATTATATTATCGTTATATTTTCTGAATTATATTATGCTATATTTCTCCAACTATGTTGTTATTATATTTGTTCAATTATATTATCCTTATATTTCAGAAATTATATTATTCTTATATTTCTTCAATTATATTATACTGATATTTCCTAAATTATATTCTTCTGATATATCTTCAATTATATTACCCTTATATTTCTTCAATTATATTATCCTTATATTTCAGAAATTATATTATTCTTATATTTCTTCAATTATATTATACTGATATTTCCTAAATTATATTCTCCTGATATATCTTCAATTATATTACCCTTATATTTCTTCAATTATATTATCCTTATACTTCTTTTATTATATTATCCTGCTATTTCCGAAATTATATTATTCTTATTTTTCTGAAATTATATTATCCTTATACTTCTTCTATTATATTATCCTGATATTTCCGAAATTATATTATTCTTATACTTCTTCAATTATATTATCCTGATATTTCTGAAATAATATTATCCTTATATATCTGAAATTATATTATCTTTATGTTTCTTCAATTATATTATCCTTATATTTCTTCAATTATATTATCTTAATATTTCCGAAATTATATTATCCTTAGATATCTACAATTATATTATCCTGATATTTCCAAAATTATATTATTCTTATATTTTCTAAATTATATCATTATTATATTTCCTCAAATATATATTATCATTATATTTCGTCAAATATATATCATCCTTATATTTTCTCAATTATATTATCATTACACCTCATTTAAAGAAACCAAATTTATGCTTAAAGATTGTTTTGGAAGCATAGATTTAAAAAAAGGTCTTTACCTTAAAAAGTCAATTTTTTGAGAAATAATGAATGGTTCCATTTGATAATTTAGTTTTCGAACAGGTTTCTTTATAAAACTATTTGAGTTTTGCTTTTAAGTCTATTCTTTTAGGAGGTTACACTGGTTTTTATATTTGAATTGACATATGTTTGAATGTTATTTAATTTTTTAGATTCTATTTTCTCAAATTCTATGGTAGAATTATCTTACTTTTTTAAAAATAAAACCATTTGAGTTTTGTTTCTATGTCTAGTATTTTGGAAGTTAAACTTATTTTTATATTTTCATTTATATATGTTTGAATGTTATTTTACTTTCTGTTTCTGTTGCTATTTTCACAGATTCTAATCTTTGGTAGAAATTTTTTTAATGAAAAAATCCATACATTCTAATATAAAGCTTATTTCTTATTCAAATTTGGTATAATAATTTCTCAACAAGCTCTGCAGTTTTTGAACTTAAAAATATAGAGGTACGGGAATCGTTATAACTTCGTTATGAGATGCATGAAAATAATAGTTTTAGGAACAGTAACGTAACGCCATCTATTGTATTAAAAGAGAAGGTAATAGAGTTACATAACCACTACAAGAATAAGTGCTCTATGTTTTAGAAATATTTTTTAACTGTTTTAGTGCTTCACAGTGAAAAAAAAATCGAGAATTCATGATATTTATCAGTCGAACAACAATATTTAAATAATAGATAGAAATACAACTGATTTGCTAGTTTAAAAATTAGGTATAATATTTCTTAAGCTAACTTTTAAGCAAAAGTTTTAATAAACCTCTAAATTAGAAGATTTTTACTTTATATCTTTTTTTTTCGCCAAGAAAAAGTTCCTTTTTTTCTCTAATTTTGAAAAAGACTAAGATTTAATTTATATATTTTGGTTTCATAGATGTGTTTTAAATATTTTTTATACAAAAATTTAAAATTTTAATCATTTTAGTATTTTGTCAAAAAATTCATCTTGAATGTTGTAATGTAGAACGCACAATAAATAATAAATGAGAATTGTCTGTATTTAAATTAAATAAACATTTATGCTTCTCTTTAAAATACGAATGTGTAGCAATATATGCCAATATTTTGTTATGTATATAACGTTGCATTATTTACATTTCAAATAAATGAAATAACATTTTCATCTTCTTAAATTATTGATGCTGTGTTTGGCATATTAAACAGAACGTTGAAAGGATGTCTCAGATTTTCTCTCAAAACAAAAGGTTTTGAATATGTTTCAAAATACGTGTATGAAATCACTGCTATCTAAATTATTAATCCTGTGTTTGCATTTAGATAGCTTGACAAATTTAATGAATGTTCGGCTTTGTTTCTTTTTTATATTTATTTATTCATTACAGATGAATATATTTCTAAACTAAATTAAAGTTATTAGGGGAAGACAGAAAGATAATTGTGTTCGAGATAGCAATGATGTATCTTATTACTTTTATAGATAATGATTATTTTGCCTAATATAGGTTTTAGTTAGTTTAGTTATATTAACGTCCCGTTTAAAGCAACACGAGGGCTATTTGGGGGTCTACTCGCAATTTTGAACCATGATCAGATGACGAGGACGACATCTGAATTGGCACCTTTCCACACCACACCAACGGGAGGACGTTTGGTCTGACATATTTAACGTGCAAGAGATCCCCTCACACGACGGTTCTTTGGTAGAATCGAGTCACGAACCTGAAACCCTCCGGTTCCGAAGCCGAGACCTTACCACCAGGCCACCGCTGCCCTACCTATTATAGGATATATTAGGCAAAATAATATTTCTTTATTTTTACTCTACTTCTTTTATGAAACATTATGGATATTACACACACACACACACACACGCGCGCGCGCGCGCGCACGCACACGCACTCACACAAATACATATAAACTATATGTGCAAGCACAAAAATAAAAATTAAATAGTAAAAAATAAAATAGACGTATGTAGAATGGTACCCTGACGGGAGGCAGAAGAAATTCGTAGGAATCATGGGGATACATTGAAGGAATGAGATTCCGCTCAGTCTCTTACAGAAGGGCAGGGAGAAGACAAAATGAGTTTTCTGGTACTGAAGAGGAATCATCTTCTGCCCAATCACTAAGAGAAAAAGACCAGGATGAATGCATATAAAGGAAACTCGTTGAAGGAAGAGTAAACTATTCAGTCCCTAACAAACGAAATGAGTTCCTAGGGAATGAGAGCAACTCAGAACCACCCATCTGGGGTTGCTGAGGGTGCTATGCTCCAGTGACGGGGGTCCAATCGTGATTAAAAATTAAAACAGTGTTCTGTACAATAATAGCATTTACATGCACTGAAAATATACGTTTGATTTCGCGTGATTGGCTGAGTGTCGACTGACTCCATACATTAGGCAATGATTACAGGGGTAATCGGCGTCATAGCATAGGGGTAGCGCGTCTTCCCCGTGATCTGGGTGTCCCGGGTTCGAGTCCCGGTTCAGACATGGTTGTTTTATGTTCTATTTGTGAGGTTTATGAATGAGCCCTCTGTAAAAAGGGGTTGTGCAAGCGAATGTGAGTGTCACCTTCATTTGAACTAGAAGTCAGATTTCTGCCCTCTGGGGCTCAAGGGTCTTTACCCTCAGGCGCTTTTGAACCCCTTTTCCGTGGAAACACGGACTCGACATCATCAATAATAATTTTGTTTTATGTAGGGTTATTTATCTGACTATCTGTATTTTTTAAAATTTAACATTTCTGTCAATTATGAGTAAAGCAATAAATTTATTTAAAGGAAGAAATGTCCATCACCTGCAATCATATACACAAAGAAATCTTTTTTGTATTTAAAAACTGTATTTAGTGGATTTAAGAAATTTAATCAGTTTAGAGTACAACTATGTTGAATTACAAAATCAGGATCTCCAATGAATCCCGTTTACTTCAAAACACATAATTTCGTAGACAAACATTTCAAATGCAACCATAAATATTATGAATTGAGTACATTTTCAAGGAATTTCATAAATCAAAATTATTTTGACAAGACATCATTATCATCACAATGATATCTAAAAAAAAGTGGGGGGGGGGTGATTTATGATTAAAGAAATCCACTTCAGACCTGTTAAGACAGAAAGGCGCGACATCTAATTGCTAAGTTTGGGTTCAAATTAAAAACGATATAAAAGCAGCCCTGTATTATAATATCCAAATGGATTATACTTCCGACAATTTTCGTAAGGAACCAACTTCAATTATTACTAGATATGCAAATTTTGAGGAGAAAAGGTTAACTACAAATGAATCATTTATAAGGTTTATTGAAGTAACTGGTGCGACTGGTGAAAGAATAGCAAAAGGTCTATAGGAAATATAAAGTGAGCTTTATTTAGATATTATGAATTATAGTGGACAGACTTACAACCGTAGAAATACGAAAGGGAATTATAAATAAGTAAAATCTAGAAACATTTCTCTATTGGTCTCATACAATCTATATGTGTGCTTTGCTTATCATACTCTTTTAATTTATTAATTTATGACGCCGCTTCTTGTAGTATATATAGCAAAAAAACATTTTGGAATATTACAGCGTTTAGATTGCTTATTTTTTCAATGAGGAATTCTGCAAAGCATTTAAACTTTACTCTTAAACCATTACGTGCCACACGTTGGGAAGCCAAAATAGATTAGGTGAAAGCAGTGCATACACGGTTTGAAGGAACTTGTAATACCCTGGAAGGATTTGTTAATATTTAAATGTTGCAAGTAACCGTAAAACAGTGGTATCCGAAGTTAAAAGTTTAGTAAGTCAGTAATCAAGTAATGTCCTTTATTTTATGTTTAATAGTATTGTTTGTAATATTTTCCAAAATTAACACTATCAATAAACTATTTCAAGCAGAAACCTTTATTATTTTTTCCCTTCAATTGTTCCTGCAATGACATTCAATTTAGTCAATAAAATTAAGATTGATAATCAAAATTTAAAAATATACTTTAACATATTTTTCGACGACGCAAAAGTGCTAGCGTATAATTTGAACATCTTCCTGAAAAACGAATTCGAAAAAGGAAAAAGATTATGTTCCCAATTTTTAAAAAAAACCCGTTAGAGGAATTTAGATATTATTTTTTTAACACTGCAATTGATACTATTATTGTAGAGATAGAAGATAGGTTTAAAAGCATACCAAATAATATTTCTGATTTCAATTTAATTACTAATATAACAACTTTAGAAAAATATAAGAGAAATGTTCCAAAACTTTTGTAAATTTTTTTAACCCAGATGAAGATGGAAACTTAATCCAAGAAATTTCTTTGCTACGAGATTTAATTTTGAATGTAAGTGATATAAATAACGCCCAATTCATATTGCAATGCACGCTAAATAATAATTATAATGAATTGTTTCTAAATGTATTCACAGTGTTAAAACATTTCTTTACTTTGCAATGTATACGCTTATAGCAAGTGCTGAGCGCGTTTTCAGCAGATTAAAATTAATAAAAATTATCTTCTGACAAGCATGTGTCCAGAAGGCTTAAATGCACTTGCAGTATTAAACATCGTAAAAAAAGTTGCAAAAAATTATAATTTTTTTAAAGTAATTCATATATTAATCACGCATTAAATAAATATGCATGAATAATATATGCTCAGATTTGTATTATTATTATTATTATTATTTACAAAAAAAATTAGAGCCCAATTAGACTCCTTTGAAGAGAAGGCCGGATCTTATCATAAGACTTTTAATCTACTTTGTCTTAATGGCTTAAAAATATCATATTATGAATTTGTAAATTTTTGTCTGTAATTTTTCAAATTTAAGGTATCTGACTACGTTCAAAGGAGAATTTTTGAAAAATTGGATAAAAAAATTATTTATGATTTTGAGATGTAATGTCAGTTACAAACACTATAAATACAAAAAAAAATTTTGGAAAATATAATATATATTGGAGAAATAGGAAAATTTGTTGTAGATTTTAATGGAATTGAAAAGAAACTTTTAACACTCTACTCAAAATGGTAATGCAGCAATCCTATTTTTATTTGCACACAAGTTATAGAATCTAATGATGAATGAAATGAACCAAAATCTAAGGAAAATGTTGAGATTCAAAGAAATTATGGGTAAGACTACACATATGTATGCATTTTTTTCATAAATTCACAGCTTTATTTTTCTATAAACTCCTATAAAAGAAAAAATATTTCACCGACAATAAAAATGTTAGTTCATTTCATTGCCAATATTATTTAAAACCAGCACCGAAAATTACGTCACATAGGAATCAGTTCTTCCTTATCTCAAACGTATGAAACGTGTAATAGAAATTTAACTTTGAAATCTAATATATAAAAATGTTTTGTCTGATCGTACCTTATACGCTGCCGTATCGTTAAACCGATTGTGAGGAAACTTGGTCAATTTATTGCTTGCATCTCCGTGGTTGCATTCTAAAATTGATAATTGACAAAAGAGCATCTGCAAACGGTAAACAGCACATGTTATTTGGAATTAATCGCCAGCATGTCAAACTAAATAAAGTAATTGTGATTGATGCTGATTAATGTGAGAGAAATGAAATCAAAATTATTTAATGCAAATTTATTCTTCTAGTTAATGAATAGTAATGTGCACAAGATGTTGTCAACATGCATTAATATTTTGTCTGTGTTTTTCGTCCATCTTTAGTATTATTCAGAGTTTATCGCACACATACATAATTGAAATATTATAATCGATGCAGATGAAGTCAAGTTATATATAATTAAATTTTCCAGGACAAACAGTAATTTTTCTAATTATTCACTGAATTCACAAACAATATTTCTATTATGCAAGCATATATTGTTTCGACAAAATATATGCCTCCAAACGTTCGTCGTTTAATAGATCTACAAGCGCAGCACTTAGAAATAAACGAATTCGAGCTTCTGAAATAAACTGTGAACAATAAAGTCGATCGTTTCACAATGCGAATTCACAATTACGTGCTTTAGAATCTCAAGAACAACATGCGGTAAGAATCGAAAGACAACGTTTATATGCACCCTGCTATTGCACTTCAGAATGAAGATACGCTCATTCTACGTATTCCCATTATTCCCACCTACATGTGTTTTGATTTCAAACTACTGTAGTTTTCTATGCAACTTGCATTTTCAATGTCCATCAACAGGTCACTAATTTCAAGAGTGCGGATTGAAAAGCAAGAAAATCGATATTTTTCACATGGCCATATGCTTGTTGGATGCTCATGAGTCGAGAGGTAAAGAAATTCATTTGATTTTACTGAAGAAGGAAAAATATATACATATATTGTCCAATTAAAGAACTTGAAATAAAAAAAAATAGAATAAATATTATTTGTACTTTTACTTTATATATTATTCAATTTCAATGAAGGTATTCATTGCCGATAAGAAAATACACATTATTAACACATATAATTCACACACACATATAATAACACATACATTATTAATTAAAAAAAACAAATATTTCAAATTTATATCAATGTTTCCAAAATTATTACTTCTGTGGCAGCAAAGTGCCGGGTACAGTTAGTATGTTATATATTTCGCTAAAGGATGAAAAACAAACAATACTAGAGAAAGTAGACCTTACGTAAGTTAGACGGTTTAGGTTTATTTATATTAACGTCCCGTTTTAAAGCAACACGAGAGTTATTTTGGGACGGACCTCGTCATTTTGAACCAAGGTCAGGTGACGAGGTCGACACCTGAACTGGCACCCCCCTCTCCACACCACGTCACACCAGAGGGAGGACATTTGGCCTGACAGATTTAACGTGCAAGAGACCCCCTCACACGACGGTTCTTCAGTGGAATCGAGTCTCGAACCTGAAACCCTCCGGTTCTGATGCCGACCCCTTACCACCGGGCCACCGCGGCCCCTACGTAAGTTCGACATCAGACGGTATATGTATTCATGTAAGTCAAATAATTTTTATTTCATGCAAACTGACTGTTTTATTTCATACATAATTGCGGACGCTTCGTTCCAATCTTGCATGGAAATAGGAATCCATTTCAGCTCTTATGCTTTTCATAAGTGTTATATAAATGGTGTTTAAAAGCAGCCAGTGTTGTTATACAATTAAGTAAAAACAATAAACTGAGATTTGTGGACTGAATTTAATTTTACCTAAGTGTAAATGATAAAAAAAGTGAGTGAAATCATGTTTCTATAGCATTTATACTTCTTACGATTTTCTCTTCCAAATATTTTAGTTCTGCTTTAAAAGCATGCAGTCCCCGAGGTTTAATTACTGCCATTTAAATAACAGTTTTAGTTTTAATGCGATCCTGAAGATGTTTGTACAAGATTTCTCATGTTCTCTCAGTTAATTAAAACTGTAAAGAATGTGAATTTCTTCTCGTTAATGAAAAAGAAGTTGAGAAAAAGAAAGTACTTCAAAAACTCTTTTTCTGTACATGCTGACAATGTATGTAGCGTTTAAAACATTAAATTAAAAAAAAGGACAATTTTATATAATAGAAAACAAATTAAAGAACATAGAATTCGTTGAAAAGATAAAATAAATCATGAAAAACTTGTTATTCCTAACTCATGGAACCATTTTTACCTTTTTGCAGAAAAGTAGGAATTATATTCGCTGAAACATTCGTAATAGAAATTTTGATGATCCAATCTCGACGATTTAAGGTATCCGACTACGATAAAAACACTGGTTATAGATAATACTGACGGGTTTTTTTTGTAATGTTATTTCTTGTAGTTGAGACTTTTTGCTTTCCAAAACAATTTATCTTTTCTAGGAAAAGGAAAGCCTGACCAATCATCCAGGGTCACATATTTTTTCAGCTGAAATTTGTCTTTCACTTTCATTTTCTCAAAACTTTAATTATCACAACAATTCTCCTCCATTAACATGATATCTCAAAAGCAATTAGAGGTATTTACATACAAATACCATCGTGTGTTTTAAATAACATCGGTCATGAAATGAACCAAAACTTTTATTGTTGGTGAAATACTTTTTCATTTATAGATGTTTTCAGAAAAATTAAGTTGTGAATTTATAGAAAAATTGCATATTTATTTATATTTGTACCCATAACTTATTTGCATCTCAAAATGTTTCTCAGATTTTGGTTCATTTCATTCATCATTATATTCTATAACTTGTGCACAAAGAAAAACAGGATTACCGCATTACAATTTTGTGTAGAGTGTTAACCGTTTTAATTAAATTTCAATAAAATTTAGTACAGATAATCCTATTTATCAAAATATGCTATAATTAAAAATAATTGTGTTGTATTTATAGTATTTTGTATTATAGTTGGCAACACATCTAAAACCCTTAGTTTTAAATATTTTTTTTTTTTTTAAATCCAATCTTTCAAAATTTTTCCTTCAAACGTAGTCGGATACCTTAAATCTCTTGAAATTCAAAAGACACAAGAACATATATATATATATATATATATATATAATACTGACTTCTGCCCTCTGGGGGTTCAGAGATCTTTACCCTCAGAAGCTACTGCACCCCTTTTCCTGAAGACAAGGACACCTCATCATCCAATTAATTAATGTCTCCTCTTTCTATACAACAGAGAGGGCGGCTTCTCCAAGTCCACCAGAGCATGAACCACAACTTCACGTGAATAAACCACCCAACTGCTACATCAGCTTTTCTCAGCAATTTCCGCAATCATTCACCTTTAAGGAGTCCTTCTGCTGGGGCGCTGGAACCGGGGTGTCTAACAGGGATTGTCTCTAAGGGATGGAGGGTGTAGAAAAATCGTTACGAATTTACGGGAGTGCAGGTAAACTAAAAGGCGAGGGACAGAATCGAACAGTAGAGTCCGTCGGAGTGGCGCTAAGGATACTCGCCCCCACTCATGGGTCTTTAATGGCGGTTGAAGTCCTATTGAAAAGAATGAAGCAACAAGTGGCTTGCTTTGCAGATATCGAGTTGATGATCCTTTACGAAAATAAATGATCGCTTGTCATCACAGTTTTCCTTATTCCATCTCTTCTTTTCTGGTTCAATAACGTATTAGTACCAAAAGCAGAGAGATTTTACTGTTAGTTTCTGATTATTCATCTATATTTATAATAAAGCTCAATGTGTGTGTGTGTGTGTTGGCGCTCTACAGGCCAGACCGTTGGACATACAGCTACCAAATTTGGTGCATGTATACCTTGGAGGTCGGGAATGTGCACCTCGGAGCCCTTTTTTCGAATTTTTAATTAGAATTTGAATTAATTAAAATTTAAGCGAAATTTCCACTTTTTTCCGTTATAACTTCCAAAAATATTCTTGCACAAACATGATTTTTATATCAATTTAAAGATTAAAAAAATAGCTTTCTAACGGTACCAGTTTTGTTAATTTTTAACGTAAGCTTCTATTTTTAACGAATTTTTAAAGAAATACTTTAACCATGTTTTTATCACGTGACTGGATAAAATAAAAGAATGCCGGAAGTTCAAATAAAAAACTATCATCGCAAAATAAATCTAAAGAAATGCAACTTTTAACACGTGACTGGATAAAATAAAAGAAATATAAAATGTGATATTTTCTAAAAAAATAAATGCAAAGCAAAGGATTGTATGATCGTTTGCAATACCTAAATAATTACTTCAATAAATCTTTACGGTAAACCTGATTGAATTTAGACAGGATATGCATTGGAATCCGACTTAATGGGATATTTTTATTATCGTTTGCAATATCTGTATCATTAATTCAATATTTTTTTTTTCATTATAAAATGTGATAGTTTCTAAAAAAATAAATGCAAAGCTAAGGTTTCTATAAAATCTGCAAGAGCACGTCAAATTGAAAAAATTAGTTTTTTTCACCGTGTTGCCATCATTTTGACGGAAGTTCAAATTAAAAAAATAAAAAACTATCATCGCAAATTAAATCGGAAGGAATGCAACTTTTAACACGTGACTGGATAAAATAAAATAAATATAAAATGTGATATTTTCTTTAAAAAATGCAAGGCAAAGGATTCTATGATCGTTTGCAATATTTAAATCATTAATTGAATAAATTATCTTTATTTATACAGGATTGAATTTATACAGGATATGCATTCAAATTCCTTTCCAATGGCCAATTTGTAAAATATTATTAATAGGCATACATATTGTTTAATACTATTAATTTGATCTAAATGAAGTAAATAATTACATTTTATGAAGTTTGAGTTAAACAATGCATTTATGAATAATGATTTTTAGATTTCTTCATACTTTGCACTGTCACCCATATTTTACAAAATATTTTTATTAATATTTTAAATAAAAGTTGCTATATCAGTCTACTAAATCAATCATTAAAACTAACTGATTTATAAAATTAAAGAATATTATTAGGAAAACGCTTTCTTTTAGAACTTTCCGTCCATCATCTCAAAGAAAATATTAATTTCAGGCCAATCAATGCCCGGAGTTACTTGAAGGCTAATGAATATGTGATTTAATTGAAAATGTTAGAACCCATTACTCATGGCGAACCAGCTGGTCGCCAAAGGCGGCTAGTAGTCAATATAGTCAATGTAGTTCTTTTTTAAAGAGTGTTTAAAAATCGTTTGAAATTTCGTTTGAAATATGTGAAATTAAGTTTATTTTCTTTTTCTGAATAATTTCTTTATAATTAAAATCTACCGGGCCAAATCTTAATTTCAGCTGTTGGACGGCTTTCGGATAATTTTCATTGGTTATTTGGAAACTGGATATTAATCTAGTAGCTCTTGAATTAGGCACCATAGACTGATATAAATACTGGAATTTGTCTATAGCAGTCAGTTTCTCTAAATCATGTTATTTTTGAAAAAATGCCCCAAAATGTTAAATATTCTTTAGGATCACTCGAAAACGCTTTTAATTCAAATTTAAGTAATTTTAATTTTACTGCATGACGCTCTTCAGAATCTAACAAAACAGATCCATAAACTTTATTTAATAACGTTTCTATTCTTGGTTTAATCTCAAGAAAAGTATCTCTATATTCCTCTGCGGCCTCAAATTGGCTTCATATTCATCATCAGCCTTAGTATTTTCTAAAAGCAACGACGAAATACCCTTTTGAATCTCGTCTAAATGTAAAAATTAATCTTGTAACACGTTCAGCTTACTTCCATCCTTGGCGTTTATTTTGGTTGCCAAATATGGCTTCAACTTATTTACGGTTGCCGTAAACAAAAAAAAAAATTTATAATGAAAAATATTTTTTAAAAATATGTAATTTGATTTTTTAAATATCAAAATAAATATTTTTAATTTGAATTAGTTAGGGTTAAAAGACATTAGCATTCATAAAATGAATACATGATTATTAATTACATTTATATTAATAAAATAGTCATTGTCTGATTTTAATGTCATTGTTTTACAGATACATATTCTTTTTTTTTCTAAATGCCTTATTTTCATGTGATTTTGGGGTCACTAAGAGCGTTGATAAGTGGACGAAAGTTAACGCCTCATAGAAAAAAAAATTATGGTTTTGAATCCCTGCTTGAGGGCAACCCTTGAGAAAGTCTTCAGGTCGGATTCATCTTTTCCTTTTTTTTATTCTTTTAATTCCAATTTGTGTAATTTAAACATTAATTGGAAATTTTAAATTCCAATTAATGTAATTTAAACACTATTTGGGCTAATATTAAATTTTTATCAAGTTAATTTCTTTTAAATTTTAGATGTAGTGGTGTTAGAGTGATCTAAAATCAATGTTCAATTAACCAAGTTCACATAACAAAACGATACCTCTGGGGGTACTAAGTCAGGGATGAGTCGATCTCTGATTTGGATCTAAATTTTGACTTATGGATGGATGAATGAGTTCGACCCTCCCTAAAAGGGACTGTGTCGTGCAAAGTCGCATTTTCACCTGCACGGGGCTAGTTGACAACGAAACGTGCACACTTTTGCCTTCGTTCGAAAGAGCTCCTCTCATTCGTGCTTGGTATGACCAAGTGGCATTAGACCCACCCACCACCACCGTTTTTGCTGTTACAAAAACCCCAGTGGTAGTGGTCTTCCCAAAACGTTCTAAATCGCTCTCTTATGAATTTTTCATGCCATATAACGCCTTACAGGGCTGTGGCATACAATAATTGCGAAATAATTTTTGTCTCGAATATAGCCATGTTATAGAATCTATTGAATCATCATTTGAGTGTTATATGGTGATTAAACTCTTACCTGAAGTGCGCAAAACTCGAATTTTTGCTTTAGAGACGTTTATCCCAACAGATTGGAACACACATTTGACAAAAAATGGCACTTGTAATATCAAAATCATATACCAAATTTGACATATTTAAATATAGAGTTCTGAGTTATTGCGTTTACATGTTTCAAAAAGTTCAGGGCGACAGGCAGCCAAACTATTGTTCAATTTAGTTCAAATTTTGATAAGTGTCTACGTAATAGATGCTTTGGTGATGTCTTAATAAGCCAGATAACATCTACGGGACACGAGCATGCTGTTGTCCTGGGGTTATGTTACTGGCCTTCAAACCCAAAGGTACCCGGCTCTATTCTGAGCCAACATTCACTTCCCTACAATGGTGACCTCGTACAATGAACCTTCACCCTTCATGCAACTTATGTGGCGCCATCTACTCGCAACCAAAGTCGTCAGACTCACTTGACGCAACAATTCACGCACGCTCGCCGTAACGCTTGGCGTGGATAAAAAGTGGGTACGGCGCATTAAACACAAACTAACCTTTTTCTAATTTTTGTTTCCATTATATTTCTGAGATCCCAAGACTGTTTCATAATGGATTAATTTTAGAACAGGAATAAAATCCTTCAAGGTTTCCCACTTGAGAATTTATGAAGTGGCATTTCTCAATTGGGGGAGAGAGAAAATACTTTTATCAAAACCGTTATCAAAACTCAAAAATTAATTATTTAATTTCCTACGAAAAAAAATTACATTCAATGATAATAACAGCTATGATATGATAATTCTACGACAAAATTTTCATATTGCATCTCCTGTCAAAGAAGCCTACATAACAATAATGCAATACTGGTAAAAGTAGGTCAACCTTTTAAAAATGTGCCTGATTTCAAAGAAGCATATATAATAATAATAATAATGCAACACTGATAAAAGCAGGTAAAAAGATATATGCGATTGGAAGATGTCTGATGAATATTACCATGTATGCGTTTTTCATTACCTACGAGATTATGAGCTTCAATTATATGTTGTCTGCAATTATTCAGATTCCTCTAATGAAAATAGGATCATGTTCTCACCCGATAATATTCGTAGCATAAATAATAGTGAATTATAATCCCACGAGAAAATTTTATTTCATTAAAGAAGTTGAACAAAATTTCTCACAATTTAAGGTATCCGACTACGTTTGAAGGAATGTTTTTGAAAAACTGGATTTTTTTAAAACCGTTTACGGTTTTTAGGTACATTGTCAATCATAAACACTATAAATACAAAAAAGAAAACAGAATATAATTTGAAAATTATAAAATTTGTAGTAAACTTTAATGAAATTTAGCCAAAACGGTAACACTCTACACAAAATGGTAATGCAGCAATCCTATTTCCTAGCATGGAAATATTCCATTCCATTTTCTCGTGGGATTATAACTCACTATTATTTATGCTACGAATATTATCGGGTGAGAACATGATAGCAATCCTATATAGAATATTAAGATGAAGGAAATGAAGGAAAATCTAAGAAAACTCTTCAGATGCAAAGAAGTTATGGGTATAAATATACGTATATGTGCCTTTTTTTCCTATAAATTCATAGCTTAATTTTTCTAAAAAAAACTATAAATAAAGAAGTATTTCATCAAAAATACAACATTTAATTTATTTCATTGCCCATATCATTTAAAACACACGTTGAAATTTTTATGTAAATACCTCTATTATTTTTGGGGATATCATGTTAACGGTGGAGAATTTACATGAAAATTAAAATTTTGAGAAAATGGATGACAAAGAGGACATTTATCTGAAAAAGTATGTGACCCTGAATAATAGGTCAGCCATTTTTTTTCCTAGAATAAACTAACTGTTTTGGAAAGAAAAAAGTCTAAATTACAAGAAATAACTATAATAATAATAATGCGCCATTGTGGTCTATAAGCAGTGTTTTTAACGTAATCGGACACCTTAACTTAAAATATTATAAGAACAAATTTCATAATTTAAAGTTTTTCGAAATAGCATTCTTTTGATTCGTTTTGAAAGTGTAAAAATTAAAATAGCTTTAAAAATCGTTATCTTATTATTTTTATTTTAAGAAAATATACACCGTATAAAATAAAACCAAGCTGTAAAACTAACTTTTTTTTTATCCAAGCATATTTTAAATCAAGTATTCAAAAAGTTTATTCAAAAGACTATTTCTAATAAACTACATCTCCAGATTCTTCTCCAATCTCTGAAACTTTTCGATATTAATTAAATGAACTTTTTTGGGATTAAGAGATAAAGGCCTCTGTTGCCAAAAATCTCATTCTCAACCTATTTCAACCAACCAATTAAATCAAGTATTCATAATAAAATTAATCTCCCAAAAAATTGCATGAAACGAATTGCACTGAATTAAAAAAACAATACAAATCAACAAAGCAAACACAACTACTGAGGAAAACAGAGAGTATAAATTAAATGCAAGTCATATTTTTCCGTTTCTATGGCAACGGTATCTTGCGAAAATCAGAATTCTATTCGCTCATTTGAAAACAAATTTTTACAAAATTAAACTGACAACTTTGAATTCATGATCTGCATCATAAAAATTAATTTCAAACATAAAATTTATTTGCAACAGACAAAGAAAAAAATAAAGTTTTAACCAGCCAAATTTTATTTTTCAACAAGAAAACTTTTTTTTCTTTGATTCTCTTATTCGCAGTTTTTATTTAAAATATCGAAATATCTTACACCTGTATATTAAAACCAATATAATTACTAGGCTTTTCATACATAAAATAAGTATTTACTAAAAGGCTTAAAAAGCAAACTTTTATCTGTCAAATCGCACGAAATTATTTTCATGATATGAATTAATGCCTTTGACGAATTTCTGCCTCAAATGTTTTTTGCATATATTTTGTACAATTATTTGAATCATGGAATAAAAAATTCGTTCCAAAAAAATTAAGTGAAGTAATTAAGGTAACCGACTACGTTCGAAGGACGAATTTGAATTTTTAAAAAACTATTTTTGGTTTTTAGATGCATTATCAATTATAAGCATTATAAATACAAAACCATTATTTGAAAAATACAATATGTTTTGAGAAATAGAAAAATTTGTAGTACATTTTAATGAAATTTAACCAAAACTGTTAACTTCTTACTTAAAATTGTAATGCAATATTCCTATTTTTTCTTTGTACACAAGTTATAGAATATAATGATGAATAAAATGAATCAAAATCTAAGAAACATTTTAAGATGCAAAGAAATTACGGGTAAAAATATACGTATATATGCATTTTTTCCATAAGTTCGCAAATAAATTTTTCTGAAAACGCTTATAACACAAAACGTATTTCATCAACAATAAAACTTTTGGTTCATTTCATTGCCTATACTATTTAAAACACCCGCTGACATTTTTTCGTAAATACCTCTATCAGTTTTTGGGATATCATGTTAATGGTGAATAATTTTTATGAAAATTAAAATTGAAGTGAAAGACAAATTTTAGCTGAGAAATAAATTTTGCTTAAAATTCCTCTGGATAATAGGTTAGACCTTCCTTTTCTAAGAAAAAACAAACTGTTTTGGAAGGAGAAAAGTCTGAATGACAAGAAATAACACTTATTTAAAAAAATCGTCAATGTGGCCGAATACCGGTGTTTTCAACGTAGTCGGATACCTTAACTATTTAAAAAATAAAAGCAATGCTTAGGCGTCACATAAATATGAATCCTCCTTCCCATTTATTGAATACTTTTCAATTGCTTCATTTCCCTACCGATACATAAATACTTGTTGTTTCCAGTTTTTCATCTCTTTAAAACAACTATTTCAATTCTAATACTTCATTTTTTTATTTTCAAGGATATAAATACACTTTTATAGTGAAATTAATTTTTTTCTTCCAGAAAATTTAGGAATTTTTTTATTAAATACATCTTTCATGAAACCTGCTATTATCAGTCATCTGGTACATCAACATTCTAATTTTTAACCAAACAAAAATCGAGTCATTATATGGAGGCTGGCAAGTTGCTTTTTCCCGCCATCTTTTTTTTTTTTTTTTTTTTTTTTTTTTACTAAATGGTATTTATAATAATTGAATGTGCCACCATTTGTAAAGTAAGATGTTAGCAACCCTATTAAAAACAATTTGATAGATGATAGTGTTACGAATGTTACGTGTGTGTGAGGCTGCCTTCCAGCATGACTGTTTCCTTCACTGGAAAGAATAATTTACAGTATTCTGTATTGGATGATGAGGATGCTCTTAGAAGTAATCCCAGAGGTTGGCGACCATTTGGCGACAAAATGGATAATTCTCGAAACTTTGAGAATTTTTCCGATTCGTCCATTAGGAACCGAGATATGTCCATATACGTCCTGATTGGTCGGGACATTTCTAGCCGCGCCCCATGGGACTATATAAGAACGACAGTTTCAAGCTTCGGGCAGAGTAGTTGCATACCTAAGACCAATCCTTACATATGCCTGCCCTGTTTTGGCTGCAACTGTTAAAACCAATCTCCAAAGAATCATCTCCCTTGAGAACAAAACAGTTCGTATGATTGCAAAAGGTAGATGGTTTCATAGAAATGAAGATATTCTCAAAGCCCTCAGCATCCCACCTATAAAACAATTCATGATCAAACTTGCACAAAACTTCTATGGTAAAATTATTTATATTGACAATTCCACCTTGCAAAATCTAACAATTTATGATCACTACGAAAAATCAAAAAAAAAAAAAAAAAAAAAACGCAGAGCACGCTGTTTACTTGCTTTTTAATTCCCCCTAAGTTCTCTTCATCACACTTTTTATTTCTAAATTTACACAATGCTAGTTAATCTCTTTCCATGATTCAAATCCTTTTATGCTGCACACATTAAACAAATAAGGTCAGTTCCATTTTCACTAAAGACCTATATCACAAGATTTACAGATGGTGGGGCCTGAGGAACCAATAAGCTGTAAAACACTTTACAAATAAGAGTCGGGCAGTAGTAGTCGGAATCGACATTACAAACGAATCCTCCAGAGGAGAAGACAAGGAGCGGCTGAGCCGAGCAAGTGCTGAACTGAGCTGTGTGCCTTGTAGTTTGTTGAGGAAGCAGCGGTGGATATTGTTACTACTTGTGAGCTACTGTCGTTATTGTGTGCTGCTGTGTGTTCGTCTCGGCGGTAAATAATCGTCTGTGTTGTGACATCTGTTGAAGGACTGATCATTGTGTGCTTATTATCATTTTCTTACACCCATTATACGGATAAAAAGAACCCGACGGTTTAGGATAGGAAATCCGCAACAACAGCTTAGAGTTAATAAAAAGATAATGTTACTCGATAGTAAAAATGTTTTCATACCTGAAGCAATATTTCAAAAATGGTGAAAGTCTGGAGGCGACAGTTCAAAAATTTAAGAATTAACCTCCTTGGTTGTGTAATCTGACACTGGATTACTTTTTATGTAAATACTTAAATTCAAAAGTCTACAAGCCTACAAGCACGCCGACATTGAAGAAAAAATTCAACATTATATCAATGAAATTCAGCCACATTTAAGCAAAATGGTCATGGAAAATTTTGTGTGCCAACAAAGCCATGCCACCTACGTTATGTGTTATTTCATACATAACCCTATCCCGTGTAATTTAAGATTTTATAAAAATGCAACAATTTAGCGAATAAAAGCGTATATTTTAAAATTTAATTCTCATCTTGCGTTAACAGTTGTTCTATCGCTTAATGCTCCACTTTTACTAAACCTAAATTAACAGCTGTCAATTGGTTTTTTAACAGGGTTACCAACATTTTATTACACAAATAGTAAAAAAAAAGTTTCTAATACTTAAATATACGAATGGTGGCCAATTCAAAATTTGCTTTAATTTTGGGACATCCTTTGCTTATTAATTTTTTAATCAAAGATTTCTAAAAGATATTCTGAAATCGATTGGAACAAGTGCCTCAGTTTAAAAATAAATCGGTTACCAAAATTCCAGCCTTAAATGTATAAATTTGTTTCATTGCGAAATAATTGGTAAATCTTAATAATTAAATAGAGCTACCGTTACATTTGCTTTAAACAGATTGAATTTGTCTCTAAGGGGCGCTTTGAATGAATTGGGTAAATTAAGTGAGGAAAATGTTTCGAGTGATTTCGCACATTTAAGTGTAAATAACCTTTTAATTCCACCTGCGAGAAATGAATGCTCGTTCGTTAAAATAAACATTTTGTAACACATTTTAAACGAATAAATAGCACTGAAACAAATTAAAGCATATATATACTCGCTAATTTATTAATGTTCTGATCAAAGCTCTAAAAATTTAGTTGCTACAATGTGTTTTAAATAAAATATTTTGAAGCAACATGATTCCACATTGCCAAACAGATGTTACGGTACATATTGAATAGAGTATTTGTATTTCGATATTTATACATATGTTGTAAGCAATTTTCAATGCATTCCAGTTGTTGAATAGTGACATGTATACATATAAACATATTTTTAATTACCTCTGAAATTCCATTATTAGGAGGGAATAGAGCTAACATTGTTAATGAGCGAAAGGAAAAATGATTATTTCAAGGTCACAGTGATTATTATATTTCATGGAAAATTGTTTTTCTGCTTATTAAAGGATTTTGAACATTTGAAAACAGATCGAATCTTCTGAACCCTTGGAAACTGAACGTATCTTCTGAACCTTTAGAAACTGAACGTATCTTTTGAACATTTGAAAACTGAGAGCATCTTCCAAATTTTTGAAAACTGAACACCTTTTTCTGAACTTTTGGAAACATAATGTGTTTTTGGCATCGTTGAAAATTAAGTTTTAATTGAAATTTTTGTATTTATACGTTAAAAATATCTTAAAATGTTTTTCTTCTTAAATACAATTTTGTTCGACGATTGTCAAAATACTATTGTTTGAGTCTTAGCAAAGATTAAATGCTATATTTAATCCGCATATTTGCATAACAGAAAAAATGACCTTTTCACGATAATAATTATCAGTTTTGTCGATGTGAATTTTCAAAGGGAAGAGATTCAAAATCCTACTGTTTTTGGCTTAACGAATATTGGATATTATATAAAACATGTAGTATGGCATTACAGAATAACTGGCCTTTCAACGATGAAAAATATCAGTTTTATGAATTCTTTTATCTAAGTTATATCTAGAGTATAAAAATATTCTTTAGTACGATCTTATTTTTTTAGTTTAGTTTAGTTATATTAACGTCCCGCTGTAAAGCAACACGAGGGCTATTTTGGGACGAACCTCGGCATTTTGAACCACGATAAGATGACGAGGACGACACTTGAGCTGGCACCCCAGAAAGGTCTGAACTACAAGAAATAAAAAAAATCGCCAATGTGGTAAAAAATTAGTGTTTTTAACGTAGTCAGATACCTTAAATATATTATCATACTAATTCAAGACGAATAAATACAATGAATTCAAGTGCAGTAAATGAATTTGTGGTTGAAATAATAAAATAAAACAATAGTTTCTGTGACAAGTTATCGAATGACTAGTTGATTTCCAGGTTCCCAAGTTTCAATAGAGGTATAAACAGAATTATTATATTCTCTAAAGCCTTTATTTCTGCCGTCAATGTTGGAGTAAATATCCATTTCTCCATATTTATAAATTTCATGCCAAGAGCATAACTGCGCAGTGAAGCAACATTACACATTAGTAACAGTGTGCAAAAAAATATTAAAAAGAATTTCAAAGGTGGTAACTTTAATTTGGCACTTATTATCACCATTCTTTTAACTATTAATTATTTTATTATACATTTAAATTTCAAATTATATTCACTAATAAAAACAAAGTCATGCTTTCTTCCAAGCATTTGCATTGCTGCGATTACGATGTAGAGTTTTCTTAAAAAACAAGATTTAACCATGTTTCTTTGTATATATCCATTCTTTTAATATAATAAAGAATATTTCAAGAACATCAAAATGACAATTTATGGAATGGAGGAAAATATTTTATGAAATTGTGGCAACATGAAATCAGTTCCTTCTGTTAAATTATTGGCTGTCTTATAATACTCCAAATATGAAACCTTTTTGAATTAAAAATACAATAAAAATTAAAATTTTTCTAAATCAACCGTTGGAAAAAACAATGAGCGTAAATTAAGTGGAAGTCAAATAATCCCGTTTCCATAGCAACCCTGACTTCCGCATTTCAGAATTCTTCTTGAGCTTGTGGAAGCTAATTTTTATGAAATTATAGTGATAACATTTGATTCATGATTTCCATAATAGAAAATTAATTTTAAACGCAAAATTCATTTGCAGTAAACAGCGAAAAGAATAAAATTACAACCAGTCTTGGTAAAAAATTTTATTTTTCCCATCCAAACTTTCTGTATCTCTATCTCTCTTTCTTTGCAGTTTTGATCTATATCTTCAAACTCTCTTACACCTGAATATTAAAATTATGAAATCACAGTCACCTTTACATAAAACAAGATAATTAAAAGATTAAAAAAGTTTAAAAAATGATTTTTTTCCAGTCACATCTCATGAAATTACTTTTTTGATATGAATTAATGTTTTTGACTTTATTAAATTTCTGCTTCACTTATTTTGCTCATATTATATGAAATTATTTGAATAATATAAAAAAATTCGTTTAAAAAAATATTAAGTGAAGATGTTTAAAAATAATTAATTATTTAAAAAATAAAAGTAATGAATAGGCGTCACATAAATGTGGAACCTCTTTCCCCATTTATTAAATACTTTTCTATTGCTTAATTTCTGTCGTTAGTTTCAAAATGCCGACACATAAAAATTTGTTATTTTCCATTTTTTTCATCACTTTAAAACGACTATTTTAATTCTAATTCTTCATTTTTTATTTTCACTAATATAAATACATTTTTATTGAGAAATTAATTTTCCTCTTCAAGAAAATTGAGGAACTTTTTCTTTTTTTTAAATATATCCTTCCTGAAATCTGCTATTATCACTCGTTTGGTATATCAACAATCTAATTTTCAGCAAAAAAAAAGTCATTTTATAGAGGTTGGCAAATTGCCTGTTGTTTTCCACTATTTTTTTTAAATAAAGGGTATTTCCAAGATTTAAATATGCCACTATTCGTGAAGTAAAGTATTGGCAACCCCATTAAAAACAATTTGATTGACGATAGCTTAGGGTTAGTAAAAAGATAATGTTGCACGATAGAGCAACCAGTTTTCATAGTTGAAGCAGTATTTCAAAAATGATGAAAAACTGGAGGTCACAGTTCAAAAATTTGTCTTTAGTTTAGTTTTAGATATATTAACGTCCCGTTGTAAAGCAACACGAGGGCTATTTGGGGACGTACCTCTTCATTTTGAACCAGGTTCAGATGACGAGGACGACGCCCTGAGCTGGCACCCCCCTCTCCCCACCACGCCATACCAGCGGGAGGACGTTTGGCCTGACAGATTTAACGTGCAAGAGAACCCCTCACACGACGGATCTTCGGTGGAATTGAGCCTCGAACCTGAAATCCTTCGGTTCCGAAGCCGAGACCTTACCACCAGGCCACCGCGGTCCTCGAAAATTTAAGAATTAACCTCCTAAGTTGTGCGATCTAAGACCATTGGGTTACTTTTTATGGAGCTTGTTGTGTACACCGGTGAGGGCTCTACACTTGATAATGTGAAATGAACTATAAATTTGTTGTGTAACTAAATGAAATAAACAAAGGAATTGCGGTGTAACTAAAATGATGAAACGATGCTTCTTACTATGCAGTTTATTGCTATGGGAATTGGCATGGAGTCACCCCGCTACCAACTGTATGCATCGAGTCCAAGTTTAAATCTCGTTCTGCCGGGTCATGATCCGTGCAATTACAAAAAAGGAGCAACCCTAGAATGAGTGTCCACCAACTTGGCGCGTTGATGGCAAAGTACTGAACAGAGCTACTTAAAGATTTATGCCAACGAGCCTACAAGCCCTTGGACACTGAAGAAATAAATTCAACACTGCATCAACGAAATACAGCCATATTTGTGCAAAATTGTCATTGAATATTTCGATAGAAATGTGTGTGTGCCAACAAATCAGTCAATTTAAATTAGCATAAATAATTTAGATTGTACTACGCGATATTTTCATATTATTTAAATTCCATTTGTTCTAATTAGACAACGCCTTTTATTATTATTAGGACACTTTAAACACTTTGCTCTACTAAAATAGATAATTGTGTTATTCCATACATAACCCTGTCCCTTGTACTTTACGATTCTGTAAAAATGCAACAATTTAAGGGAAAGAAAAGGGTATTTTTTAATTTAATCCCAATCTTGCGTTAACAGTCGTTCTGTTGCTTAAGGAGCCACTTTTTCTAACCCTAAATTAACAGCTATCAATTGGGTTTTTTTAACAAGGTTACAAACACTTTACTGCTATAATAGTAAAAAAAAAGTTTCTAACGCTTTAATGTACGGATGGTGGCAAATTCAAACTTTGCTTTAATTTTGGTATAACCTTTACTTGCTAATTTTTCAATCAGATTTTCCTAAAAGGTACTCTGAAATAAACTTTAACAAGTGCCTCAGTTTAAAAATAAATCAGTTTCAGCTTTGAATGTATAAATTTGTTTCATTTCCAAATAATTTGTAACTCTTAATAATTAAATAGAACTACCGTTACATTTCCTTTAAATAGATTGAATTTGTCTCTAAGGGGCGCTTCGAATGAATTGGGTAAATTAAGCGAGGAAAATGTTCCGAGTGATTTCGCACTTTTAAGTGTAAACAACCTTTTAATTCCACCTGCGAGAAATGAATTCTCGTTCGTTAAAATAAACATTTTATAACACATTTAAATAGCACCGAAACAAATTAAAGCATACATATATACTTACTAATTTATTAATGTTCTGATCAAAGCTCTAAAAATCTAGTTGTTACAACGTATTTTAAATAAAATATTTTGAAGCAACATGATTCCACATTGCCAAACAGATGTTACGGTACATATTGAATAGAGTATTTGTATTTCGATATTTATACATATGTTGTAAGCAATTTTCAATGCATTCCAGTTGTTGAATCCTGACATATATACACATAAACATATTTTTAATTACCTCTGAAATTCCATTATTAGGAGAGAATAGAGCTAACACTGTAGATGAACCAAAGGAAAATGATTCTTTCATGGTCACAGCGAGTTGCTTCATTATATTTGATGGAAAATTGTTTCTCTGCTTATAAAAGGAGTTTGAACATTTGGAAACAAAACGCATCTTCCGAACCTTTGGAAATTGAACGCATCTTCTGAACCTTTATAAACTGAATACGATATTTGAAATTTCGAAAACAGAAAAGAGTTTTCTGAACGTTTGAAAACTGAACAAGCACATCCTCTGTATCATTGAGAACAAAATTTTAAATAAAATGTTTGTTTCTATAAAGTTTTTTTTTAATTCTTAAACTCAATTTTTTGTTGGAAGAGCTTCAAAATCCTGTTTTTGTGGCTTAGCAAAAACTAAATATTAAATCTAATCTGTATTATCTTATACTATAATACGAGGAATGGTTGCCAAGTCGAAAATCGCCCCAGAATTAATAAACTCCAGCAATCTTGGGGGTCTGGGGTTTTTGGCCACGAGGAATCGATTGGCGCCAGTTTTGAAGCGCTACGGTCGAGCAGTTCGGAGTTACAGATAGGATATTTTCAAACTTTATTAGCTCGCCATAATGGCTAATAGGTTTAAAGCGGTAACGTGCTGCCATCTATAGCCAATATGGCGAACTAATAAAGTTTCCAGAAGATGATCCGGAACTGATCTCGAAATGGATGATCCATAACCCGTGTGGTGATACATTCCAAGCGCTCCGTGCATGGTCAGCAAACATGGAAGATGGGGATTTCCAATGGAACATCAAGACATGACATCGCTGGTGGACGATGAAAAGCCGAGGTTTAACCGGTTATCTTTTCACCACTGGCTTCACAAATTTTTTTATGGCATGTATTGTTTTGATAAATCACAATTGAAAATTTAAATCTTCGAGTTAGCTTCGATACTTGTTTTCTCCGAGCGGAGCTCGGTCACCCGCTGGTGGTATAAAAGAAAATTTGGTGAAACCTGAATTCTTTTATCAACATTTTTTTTATTAATATTATGTCTTGACTCTATCGGTGTTCATAAATCAGAATTAAGTTATTACAATCAATAAATCCCATAAAGGAAAAAATTAGAATTGTGTCTTTTAGAGTAAGGTAAGTTTAAAATGTAAAAATTCTTCTAAATTCCGTTTCCGAATACTGTTTTTTACAATTCTATATTTTTTCTTCATATATATCACATTAGAGAGAGCAAAATTTATACCACAGTAATATAAATTTATACTGTGACAAGTTATTTACAATATGTCTTAATATATGTGAAAATTTAAAACAAGATTAAAGCTGGAAAAGATTAAAAAGTAATAATTTGGGACACTTGTTAAAATCTAAACTCAAATTTTGTCTAACTTACTTTTAACACAATTAATGTATCCGCCAATGTTAAAAACACTGGTTTTTGACTACATTGGTGAATCATTTTTTAACTGCTATTTCTTGTAGCTCAGACTTTACGCTTTCAGAAAGAATTTATTTTTTCGAGGAAAAGGAAGGGAAATTTGAAGCGAAACGTATTTTTCAGTTAAAATTTACCTTTAATTTCAATTTTAATTTTCATAAAAATTCTCCACCGTCAATATGATATCTCAAAAATTAACACAGATATTTACATAAAAATTTCAGGGTGTGTTTTAAATAATATGGGCAATGAAATGAACCAAAAGTTTTATCTTTGCTAGAATACTTTTTCATTTATAGGTGCTTTTAGAAAAATTAAGCTCTGTATTTAGGGGGAAAACGCACATATACGTATATTTTTACCCACAATTTCTCATCATCTCAAAATATTTCTTAGATTAACTTCTTTGCATCTGTAAATGTTTCTTACATTATGGGTTATTTCCTTCATCATTCTAATCTATCACTTGTGTGCAAAGAAGAATAGGATTGCTGCATTACCCTTCTATGTAGAGTGTTAACTGTTTTGGTTAAAATTCATTAAAATTTACTTCAAATTTTCCCATTTCTCAAAATATATAATATCTTCATAATTTTTTTTATATTAATAGTGTTTATAACTCATAATACATCTAAAAATCATAAATAATTTTGAAAAATTCAATTTTTTAAAATGTTTCCTTTGAACGTAGTCGGATACCTTAATTCTTTAATCCTTCCTAGGAAGAACATTGATAAAGATTGGATGAAACAGCATTGAGGGGGGAGAGAATGTATGGATATTTACTTATCCGTAAATTTCCTTACCTCCCCTCCACTTTACTGCAAATTCCTATCTGTTTGTCTTCTTTTATTAAATATTAATCTGTTGGAAAAATTAGAAAGAAATTCAAAAAATGCTGAAACGGAAGAAGAAGAAGAAAGTTGTTTTAAATAAACAAAATATTTAAAAACAAAATTCACAAAACTGGAAAATTGCGCCAAGTGTTACTACACAAAAAATAGATTAAGATTTTCCGCTTTACTTATGATGAACTTTTGTGAAAAAGATATAAGTGTTGACGTATGAATAAAATAAGAAGAAGAATCTTGAATAATTTGAGGTCTTCTTCTTCTTGCATACAGCCGACCACCCCGCCACCACTCAACGCAGCAGTATCGACAGGATTTGACTGTTGAATAAGTATTGTCCGACCTTACATTGACCGAACAGTCAAACTAACATTCCTTTCGGGGCAGTAAATAGCTGTCTTTCTCCCCATCTGCACTCTCTCAAACAGTTGGAATGAAACTATCCATCTTTAACATCAGATCCTTCAGGGTTTTGAGATGACCTGGTACCATCAGTACTGTACTTGAATCATTATTGACCATCTTCAGGTTCTTCCTTCACTCTGAGATCTCCATACATTCCATTAAATAGCGGTAAACCCTACCCATTTCTCCACAAATGAATTTATTAATTATTTTTTTGAGGTCCTAATCATCTTCTGATTGATCGTTGAAGCATGTTCTGAAAGAAAAGGATTTCTTATTCAAGCAATTTTTGCATGTGAAATTGGTTGGTTGGTTGTACGGGGTTTATTGGCGAAAGAGCCACGTTTGGCGAAACTGCGCCGATCAAAAGGTAAAATATTTATTTTACCTATTATAAATATTTTTTTAAAACTCATTTGTTAAAGAATAGAACAGATGTTATAAGATATAAACAATGAAATTGATGTGTCAAATTGTTTTAGTATCTCGAAATTTAAATCTATGAGTCATATCATTTTTATATAATGACATAAAAAACAAGAACTTAATTAACCCCTTAACGGCCACGTCATTTTGAAGAATATGGTCATAAAAATGCCAATTTTTTTAATTCAGAAAATTATACAAAACTGAGTGTATGTACAATATTTGCATTTTTTAATTTTTTAGTTCATTTTTAGCTTGAAATTTTTTTAAAAAAATAATCGGAAAAGCCAGCATTCAAGGTTATTATGACTGAAAGTTAGCTTTCTAACAAAGCGAGAAAATAAAAAATATGTGTTTTAAGCATTCAAACATAATTTATTGCATTTACACATAATGTAAATAAATACTAGTCATTTTTTCTTGTGTGATAAATTTTAAATCATGAGATGCATAGGTCAACATCACAACCAGGACAATAGTATCGAGTTTCCTTTCTGCTGACATCTAGTTTAAAATAAATTAAGTATCACTAAAAACATTACAGATAGTCTAGGGTAGCCATCTGATTTTACTTCGTGATGCTTATTAACTATCATTCACCAATGCCATGCCACCCATTTTTGACTAACAGTTCTTTGTTGTAATTTTAATTTCAATCATTAAATTATTTAATCTTGGCTACAATAGATTTAATAAAAATGTTTAATTCTAGACAAGGATGTATGTTTAGTAACTATCATTCACAAATGCCATGCAAGGCATTCCTGACCTAGAGTTCCTTGTTGTAATTTAGATGTAAATCAATCGAAAAAAGTCGACAAAACTTCACATTCTCGACTACAATAGTTTCAGTAAAAATTATTCATTCTTGACAAGGATGTATGCGTAGTACCTATCATTCACAAACGCCATGCAAGGCATTCCTGTCCTTATCCATGACCTACATTGTTATGACATTAATTTAAGGTAACTGACTACTTTCAAAGGAAATTTCTTGAAAATTTTTATTTTTTTAAAATTTTTTATGGTTTTTAGATAATGGTTTTTTTATAAGATGTATATTAAAAATTATTTTTGGTTTTTAGAGGCATTGTCAATTACAAACACTATATATACAAGAAAAAAGTTGAAAATATAATTTATTTTGAAAAATATAAAAATAACTAGTATATTTTAATTTCATTTAAACAAAACTGTTAACACTCTACACAAAATTGTGAAGCAGCAATCCAATGTTTCTTTGCACACAAGTTATAGAATATAAAGATGAACGAAATGAACCAAAATCTAAGAGACATTTTGAGATGCAAAGATGTTATGGATAAAATTATACGTATATATGCATTTTTCCATCAATTCGTAATTTAATTTTTCTAAAATCACCCATAAATGAAGAAAGTATTTCTCTAACAATAAAACTTTTGGTTCATTTCCTTTCTCTTGTTATTTCAAACACGCATTGAAATTTTTGTGTAAATACTTCTATTAGTTTTTGAGATATCATGTTAACGGTGGAGGATTTTTATAGAAATTAATATTTTAATATTAATATATTAAATTTTTTCTCAAAAGCGACCCCCGATGTTTAGTGGCAGTTACTGGCTTATTAAAATGTCACCACACATTTTCGAACTATCACGGTTACATATACGCGAGATTAACAATAGAATGCCATTCTTTAAATGGATTGCATTTAAAATTTCCCATGAAACTACAAATTGAATAATAATTTGTTTTAAATATTAAAACTCTGTACCAAACTTCATTCAGTTAGCTGTCTATGCTCTCGTAATGTTAACTCAATTTCTTAAATCACGATCTCTGAATGAGTGAAATAAATGTATGAATGAAGTCCGACCCGGAAAAAGGGTTGTGACATGTGAGTAGATAACTCGTACTCTTGGCCCTAGATGGCGCTACTGAAAGAGACGCATGAAATTCGGATTAAATCGCAATGGCTCTTCAGTCAGTGGACAAGTGCTTGATATTAGAAATAAATAATGGAAGACTGTTCATGAATTTCGATCACTTTCTGCAGGCCAATTGGAACCAATATTTGACATCAAACTACTTGTCACAAGATGAGTTAATAAATTTCATTTATTTACGTCATTATTCGTGCATTCGTTATTATTAGAGTATTTGTGCATACGTGCATGTGAAAGTACAGGTTGACAAGCAGTCAACTTTTTAGCAGATTTTATTGAAATTGTGATTAAAAAAAATTCCAGCTTAGAACCTTGAACAAATTTTATTTATCTCTTGTTAGGTTTCGAACTGTCACGATTACATATACGCGAGATTAACAATAGAATGTCATTCTTTAAACGGATTGCATTTAAAATTTCTCAAGAAAGTACAAATTAAATAATAAATTGTTAGCTCTCTCGTTACGGATAATCATTTGTTTTTGCACCGGTTACCTGGCATAGGAATAGCGCGTCTTGCCAGTAACCTAAGAGTCCTGGGTTGGAGTCCTGGTTCGGACATGATTGTTCTTCCCTTCTGTTCTATTTGTGAGATGTGTGAATGTGTCCCCTCTCGTAAAAAGAGGTGGTGCAAATCAGTGTGTGTATCACATTCATTTGACTTAGAACTCAGACTTCTACCTGTATCTTGCCCTTGATCTGGGCTTCCGGGTTCGAGTCCCTGTTCGGGCATGGTTGTTCCGCGTTCTATCTGCGAGATGTATGATTGAGCCCCCTGTAAAAAGATGTGCAAGCGAATGTATGTGTCACCTTACTTTGAGCTAGAAGTCAGACATCTGCCCTCTAGGTGCTCAGGAGTCTTTATCCAGAGAAGCTATACCACCTCCTTTCCGTGTTAAAATGGACAGTCTATCATCATGTTTGTGGCGATAGTGTTGGCTGGAATGGTGCCAATATGGAGGTTGAATTCCGCCAAGGACCAAACTCGTGACCTTTCGATTTGCAGCCGCGTAGCGTATCCCCTATACAAAAGTGATCACCAATGTTTAATGACTGTTACTGGCTTATTAAGATATCACCACAGATTAATAACATTAATTATCTTTATATTGAGGTATCCGCATGCGTTTGAAGGAAAATATTAGATTTTTTAAAAACTACTTAAAACTATGATTTTTAGATGTTTTGTCGATTATGATACAAAATACAATAAATACAACAAAATTATTAGTAAATATAATAGATTTTGAGAAATAGGAAAATTTGTATTTAATTCTAATCAAATTTAACCAAAACTGTTAACACTCTACACAAAATAGTAATACTATAATCCTATTTTTCTTCGTACACAAGCAGTAGAATCTAATGATGAATGAAATGAACCAACATCTAAGAAAACGTTTGAGATACAAAGAAGTCATGGGTAAAAATATTCTTCATTTCATTGCCCACATTATTTAAAACACGAGCTGAAATCCTTATGTAAATACCTCCATTATTCTTTGAAATATTATGTTAATTGTGAAGAATTTTTATGAAAATTAAAGTCTTGGGAAAATGGAAGCTAAAGACAAATTTCAGCTAAAAAAATATGTGGCCCTGCATGATAGGTCAGGCCTTCCTTTTCCTAGAAAGAAACTGTTTTGGTTTTTACTGTTTGGAAACACGTATAAATGAAAAAGTATTTCACCACCAACAAAACTTTTGGTTCATTTCATCGCCCACATCATTTAAAACACGCGCTGCAATTTTTATGTAAATACTTCTATTATTTTTTGGGATATCATGTGAATGGTGCAGAAATTTTATGAAAATTAAAATTGAAGTTAAAGACAAATTTTAGCTGAAAAAATATGTGACCCCAAATGATAGGTCAGACCTTCATTTTCCTAGAAAAGACAAACTGTCTTAGAAACAGGAAAATCCGAACTACAAGAAATAACAATGAAAAACTAATTCACCAATGTAGTAGATAACCAGTGTGTTTAACATAGTCGGATACCTTAATATCAATATTTGGTTAATATTTGGTTTTGCATAGGTGTTGGCTGAATTGTGCCACTGTGTAGGCTGAATTCCGACAAGGATCGAACTCACGATCTTCTGATTTTTCAGCAGAGTAACTTATCCACTATACAAAAGTGATCACCGATGTTTAGAGGCTGTTACCAGCTTATTAAGATGTTACCACATATTAATAATATTTATATTAATATCAATATTTGATTAAATACGGTAAGATCAGTTTATCCATCAACAATTCAAAATGCAAATTGAGAACACCAGCCAAAAAATAACGGTTTACACTCTGTAAAGATCTAATGTAAATTGGTACACACTCCTTTACGTTGTTGAAAGGACAAAATATATTTATACAAACAGCTATATTTGTAGGATATTACACGCAAGTTTCGTGGAACAGTTTGAAATAGTTTGGTGATAAAGCCCGCTGTCATACAGCGGCTTATTTTGACAGCATCCTTGAAAGTGAAGTGATTTATCGAATGGAATGGCCAACCTATTCTCTTGCCTTAATTCCGTAGAACATGAATGGAGTGCACTTTGAGGACAAGTGGCAGAGCAAATGAATCTCCATTTCTCCGATGTAATCTGGGCAAGATTGTGTGTAATCGAATGTATGCCTGCCTTACAATGAGAGATGGATACGTTGTTGAGGAGTTATAAAAATATTCAAAGTCTAATGATGAATCCGTTTCTAAAAATCATAAATGGGTGCATTTCCTTTTATATTTTAATAGTATTTTTTATTATATTTTTTCTTGTATATTTATGTTTTTATTAAAATAAAATTATTTTTCTGTCTTAATGCTGCTGATTTTTAATTTATCTATACTTATAATAAAGCTCAATGTGTGTGTGTGTGTGTGTTGGCGCTCTACCGGCCAAAGCTACCTTAGACCTACAACTACCAAATTTGGTACATGTATACCTTGGAGGTCGGGAATGTGTACCTCTTAACCCTTTTTTCGAATTTCTAATTAGAATTTGAATTAATTGAAATTAAGCGACATTTCAAAGTTTTTCGACTATAACTTCCGGCAATATTATCGCACAAAGCTGAATTTTACATCAAATAAAAGATAAAAAAATTAGCTTTTTAATGGTATCAATATTTTAACACATAATTTACATTTCTATTTTCAACGAATTATTTTTAAAGAAATTTTTTAACCATATTTTTCAACAATATATTTTGAGCAAAGCAAAATTTTAAAACAAACGATAAATAATAAACGATCAAATAGAAAAAAATATGGTTAAAAAATTGGTTAAAATATGGTTAAACATATTTGGCTGAGAAGTTATAAAGAGAGGAAGACACATAATTGAAAAGTTTACAAAGCATTACTCATGGCGAACCAGCTGGTCGCCAAAGGCGGCTAGTATTTAATATAAAAGCAGTTGAAATTTCTAAAATTTCTTTTAAATTGAGAATTACAAGCAGCAGAAAAAAAAGCAATGGTGCTGTAATGTCCGTATCATATTGAACCGAATATTTTTCCTCTTATGAACATTTTACTACAAATTTTGAAAACTGTTTATGTCACTGAATCATATTTTTCTTCTGTAAAAGAAAGAGCTTCTGATTTTAAATTTATATTTAAGGTATCCGACTACGTCCGAAGGGAAAAAAATTAAAAATTGCATCTTTTAAAAACTATTTCTGATTTTTAGATGTATTGTCAATTGTAAACACTATAAATACAAAAACAATTATTTGAAAATATAATATATTTTGAGAAATAGGAAAAATTTGTAGTAAATTTTAATGAAATTGAACCAAAATGGTTTACACTCTACACAAAATGGTAAGGCAGCCATCCTGTTTCTCTTTGAGCTCAAGTTATAGAATAGAATGAGAAACCAAATGAACCAAAATAAAAGGATTTTGAGATGCAAAGAAGTGATGGGTAAAAATATGCCCATATATGCATTGTTTCAGAAATTCACTACTTTATTTTTCTAAAAATACCTATACATGAAAAAGTATTAAGCCAACAATAAAACCTTTGGCTCATTTCATTGCAAATATTATTTAAAACACTGGCTGAACTTTTTATGTAACTACCTCTATTCGTTTTTTGAGATATCATGTTAACGCTGAAGAATTTGCATGAAAATTAAAACTGAAGTTAAAGACAAATTTCAACCAAAAAACATATTTTGCTTAAAATTACTATGGTTGATAGACCACACCTCCCTTATCTAAGGAAAAATAAACTGTTTTGCAAAGAGGAAAGTCTGAAATGCAAGAAATAACAATGAAAAAAAAAATTCTCCACTGTGGCCGTAAACCAGTGTTTTGAACGTAGTCGGATACCTTAATATAAATGTAGTTGAAATTTCTAAATTTTTTTAAAATTGGAAATTGCATACGGCAGAAAAAAACAATGATGCTGTGTTGTCCATATCATATCGAACTGAATATTTCTCATCTTATGAGCATTTTACAACAAATTTTAAAAAAGTGTTTATATCACTGAATCCTATTTTTGTTCTGTAAAACAAGGGATTCTAATTTATTTTAAATAACAGACAATTTTCTGTCAGCGGGCTTGTAAAAATTTCATAAGTAATAGTGACAGTTGAGATCAGGAGATCAACTTCCCCTTTTTCCCTTATTTTTCAACTAAAATGTTTCAAATTGATTATTTAAGGTATCCGACTACGTAAAAAAACACTGCTTATCGACCACATTGGCTATTTTTATGAAATTCTTATTTCTTCTTGTAGTTCAGACTTTTCTCTTTCCTAAACAGTTTATCTTTTCTAAGAAAAGAAAGGCCTAACCTATCATCCAGGGTCACCTGTTTTTCAGCTAAAATATGTCTTAAACTTCAATTTTCTCAAAACTTTTAATTTTCGTAAAAATTCTCCACCGTTAACATGATATCTCAAAAACAATTAGAGGTATTTACTTACAAATACCAGCTTGTGTTTTAAATAACATTGGCAATGAAATCAGCCAAAACTTTTATTGTTGGTGAAATACTTTTTCATTTATAGATGTTTTTAGAAAAATTAATCTATAAATTGATGGAAAAAATGCACATATGCGCATATTTTTACCCTCAACCTCTCTGCATCTCAAAATATTTCTTAGATTTTCGTTCATTTCATTCATCATTGCATTCTTTAACTTGTGAACAAAGAAAAATTCTATTGCTGTACTACAATCTTGTGTAGAGTGTCAACCCTTTTGGTTCAGTTTCATTAAAATTGACTTCAAATTTTCCCATCTCTCAAAATATATTATATTTTCAAGTAATTGCTTTGTATTTATAGTGTTTATTATTGACAATACATCTAAAAACCAAAAATAGTTTTTGAAAAATCTCATTTTTCAAAATTTTCCCTTTGAACGCCGTCGGATGCCTTAATACTGAATACTGATCATATATGATTGTTAAAATTATTCATATATGGTCATAAGTATACAATCCAATGGAATGGAAGATGGAGCAATTTTGATGGGTGCTTTAGATGTGTTTTGACTATTATTTTAAACTCGAATCATTAGATCTCAATAATATTCTAAGACAAAAAAAAAATTATATTTTGCATTTTTTTAAATTTTCAGCTAACAATGTTTATACGTTAATTTCACGCATTTTAAAGTTCACATCATATTTTATAAAGTGGAATTTAACTTAAATTTCTTCCATAATTTCATCAGGGTTCTAAACTAAAAAAATACTCTACGATCTCCATTAATATTTGCTGAATTGATTAACTTCTGTTGATACCTATATTTTTTTTAAATCAAAGTTTACGAAGGGGAATTTGGTGTATAGTTCATAAGTACTTGGTTCTTACTCCCATAATTTATTTTAAGGTCGCGTTGGCCTGATGATAAGGCATTGGCCACGAAAAAGGAGGGTTTTAGGTTCGTGACCCTATTCCACCGAAACACCATCATGTTAGCGGGCCTGCTACACTTAGAACCATATGGGACAAACATCCTCCTGCTAGTGAGCAAAGGGGGGGAGGGTGCAATCTCAAGTACAATTAAATAACATTTTTCATAAGTAAAATTAACTGTTTATTTGCAGTCAAGCACAGGGAGTTACCTAAAGCATAATTTTCTTTATTCAAAGAAAATAATTCCCTAAGACATATTGATGATGGTGATGTCGTGTCCCCACAGAAAGGGGGTGCAGTAGCTTCTGAGGGTAAAGACCCCTGAGCACCCAGAGGGCAGAAGGCTGACTTCTAGCTCAAATGAAGATGACAAACACATTCGATTGCACAGCCCCTTTTTACAGGGGGGCACAGTCACACAACTGACTGATAGAATACGGAACAACCATGCCTGAACCGGGACTCGAACCCCAGAACGCCCAGATCACGGGGAAGACACGCTACCTCTAGGACATATTAAATTCGCTTAAAAGAAATGTAAAGATATTTCTGTTAAAAAATTTGGAAATTTTTACATCAATTAAATTAATATATGGATTAAAAATTCTTATAATTGATTTATTATTATATATCCTATTAGAGAATGTTACTAAATATAGAATTTTTGGTCCAATATATCTTGCCCGAAATGTTTGATAAAACGAAGCAATTTGCCAACCTCATTCAAGTGCCTCGTTCCTTTTTTTCATTAAAGACTCTTCGGGTGTGAGTAAATACGACAGATTTCAGGAAGGAACCGTCTAATAAAAATGAATAAAAGACAAGCGTTTAATACGTGAGTAAAATACAAGCTCTTCGGAGGTTTTTCTTCGTGAAAATTGAATGAAAAGAGAATCCGAGGCTATTTCAGGTGATGAAAAACCGGAGATATCTCTTTAAAGATCCCACCTTCAGCAGTTTTGAATTGCTGTTTAATAGCGTATAGATGTAGGCTAATTGTTTATGTAATATATATTGCTCGTGTTGTTATTAATATCTATATCTATACTTATAATAAAGCTCAATATGTGTGTGTTTGTGTGTGTTGGCGCTCTACAGGCCAGACCGTTGGACCTACAGCTACCAAATTTGGTACATGTATACCTTGGAACTTGGGAATGTGCACCTGGGAGCCCTTTTTTCGAATTCTTTATTAGAATTTGAATTAATTAAAAATTAAGCGAGATTTCGACGTTTTTTCGCTATAACTTCCGAAAATATGATCGCCCAAACATGATTTTTACATCTATTTAAAGATTTTAAAAAATTAGCTTTCTAATGTTATCAGTGTTTTAATGTATAACTGAAGCTTCTATTTTTAACGAGTTTTTAAAGTAATATTTTATCCACGCTTTTTTTAGCACGTGACTGAATAAAATAAAATAAAACAATGACGAAAGTTCAAATTCTAAAAAAAACTACCATCGCAAATTAAATCGAAAGAAATGGAACTTTTAGCACGTGATTGGATGAAATAAAAAAATGTGGTATTTTCTAAAAAAATAAATGCAAAGAAAAGGTTTTTAAAATCGTTTGCAATATCTAAATAATTAAATCAAAAAATCTTCTTTATTTACGGTAAACTTGATTGAATTGAGACAGGATATGCATTGAAATCCCGATTTAATAGTGCAATGAACAAATAATCGCAAGGCCTCTATAATACGTGACTTTCTATGTTTAAGTAAATCTCGCAGAGAAATTATAAAGAGAGCAAGACACATAAGTATTTTTTTTGAAAATTTTAGAACGCATTACTCTTGGCGAACCAGCTGGTCGCCAAAATCGGCTAATAAACAGTAAATTGTGTTTAAATTCATTCTGTCTGTCTTTTTAAATGAAACATTGTCTGATATTCAAACAGTTAAAAGTAGTATTATCTATAAATATGGAGAAAAAAATTGAATAAATTTCATCAAAGATGTTCTTTTATTACAAAATGTAGAGATTATTTAGATTAAAATAGAATTTCCTTCTTCTGGTTTATTTCTGATAAAAATTCTTCTTTCTCGCGAACTTGTTATAAGTTATTATGAACTTATTATTGACTTGTTATTATTGTGAATGAACTTATTACTATTCAATTTTTATGAATTATT